>OAMR01000282.1:1637633-1654466 GCA_900205405.1 Echinochloa crus-galli | reverse complement strand
GTCGGCGCGGCTTTGCCGTGGCGGCGGGGGGGAAAGCGGGGCGCGCGCGCGTGCAGCAATTGCACAGCGGCCGGCGCAGGCGGCGTAGCAGCGGGCGGTGCGGCAAGTAGCTGCAAGGGAACGGCGGCGCGCGAGGTAAACGGGGGCGACGGTGGGTAGGACGGCGGCGACGGAGGCGGAGTGGTGACCGGCGGCGTGCTGTGTGCGGCCGGCCTGTGGGCGCTGGCGCCGGGGAGGGAAAACAGAGGGAGGGAAAAAGAAAAGGGAGGAAAGGAGGAAAGAAAAAAAAAGAAAGAGGAAGAAAAGAAAAGAAGGAAAGAGGAAAAAGAAAGGGGGAAGAGAGGGCGGGATTCGCGGCGGAAAGCCGACGAGCGGCGATTGACTCCGGCGGTCGACCCGAGAGCGGGCGATGCGGGATGGGAAAAGGGCGGCGGTGATAACTAGGAGGGGAAAAGGGCTGGGGTCGGTCTTCTCGGCGGTAAAAGTTTTGAAAGGGGATTTTTACCGGGCGTAAAACTGGGGTTTAAAAGGAAACGAAAACGCGGGCGTTACACCTTCACAAAAAACGGCACAGCACGAAGGCTGGCTTCACTGAAGGCTTGCTGCGGCGGAGCGGCTCGGCATAGCGGCGGAAAGGGTTAAAACCCGGGACGACGGTGGTTCACGACGGTGGCTCACCTTGGGTCCCGTAGGTGTATGCTGCAGCTTCGAGTAGGCTCGTGGTACTTCGGTGATGCCTTGGCTCCTCCTTGCAACGCTGCTCCGATCCGGCTCCCTCTTCGGTGGTGATCCCTCGAGCGGCGTCGACTTGCTGCTTGTTGGCATCGTCACGGCGGTGTGATGCGGCTCCTCCGTGTGGCTCCGCTCCGGCTCCTCTCCTCTTCCTCCTCTTCTCCCCTCCTGTTGGCTCCTCTTCTCCTTCCCTCAGCTTGGCGACTAGAGAATCCCCCGAGGGGGTGCGGCGGCGGCTTGGCAGGGAGGTGCGGCGCTGCGGGACTTTTATAGGGCGTCTCGGCTAGGGTTCGCGGGCACGAGCGGCTGGTGATGCTCGGCGTTCACGCCCGGCCACGCGGCAGCATCGCAATGGGCCACCCAAGCCTCCCCGCGCGGGATTGGCCGATGCCCCGCGCTCAGCGCCGCGCGTGAGGAAGAAAGGTGAGGGGGAGAAGAGAAATAGTGGGTGCGGGGCCTGCTGGTCAGCGACCGAAGGCGAGGAAGGGGGCACGCAGCTGCGTGTTGGGCTGGAGCTGGGCCGGAAGCAGGCTGGGCTGAACTGGCTGGCTGGCTCGGGAATAGGTCAGGGGTGTTAAACAGACTTCGCGAGAGAGATTGGGCCCAAGGAGGTTAGAGAGTTAGATGCTTTTCTTTTAATGTTAGCTTTTAGTTTGAATTCAAATCTAGGATTTGAATTCAAATTCGAACAAAGAACCAAGAAGCCCAATAAAAACCAAATCACACCTAATTTAATCCTTAGCACTTCAATTGATTTTAAATTTAATTTTAAATTGCCTAGGAATAAAGGGATCAATTTGAATAGAACCTTATATGTTTGCTTGCATGCAAACAATTCACCAAAAAATATTGAAATCCAGGATTTTTACAATCAACAATCCTACGTAAAATTACGGGATGTTACAGTGTCATAGCCCAGGGCTTAATAGGATTGATAAGAATACTCATACCAAGAAGTTGCAAATTTTTTCCGGGAGCTCATCTCGAAAGAACTCCGGGGTTAAGCGTGCTTGGCCCGGAGCAATTTAGGGATGGGTGACCGACCAGGAAGTCCTTCTCAGGTGCGCATGAGTGTGGACAAGTTTGGGGGCCGAAAATGACCGAATCGGCCGAACGACTCCGTTCGGCCGGTTACCCCCCGTAGCCGTACATGCCACCGGGAGTCATCCACGTCAGCGAGTCTCAAGCAAACACGACAACCAACATGTGGACGGCAGCCATCTCATCCCGGGCCACCACCACTTCGTCTATCTGGGCCCACACAACATGAAGCACACCAGCTGGAGGCGGCCCAGAGGGCCCACAGAGCAAAGGAGGTGCAGGGGAGGGCCGGCCACGGGCCGGGCCCGTTCGGCCGAACCGACCCCCCTGCCCAAACCGCCTCCAGGGGTGCATCCTGGCCCTTGGAGGCCAAGGCGGTGCATCCTATGGTTCAGCCGAACCAGGCAGTTCGGCCGAACCCGGGCACTTCGGCCGACCTGGACCCTAACCGTCCTAGCTGCCTTGGCGGTTACCCAACTGCCAAACCGACCTGTGGAGCTATAAATGGGACATCACACTTCACTTGTAAACACACACCAAGCCATGGAGCTCTCTTTCGTTCCACTTGTTCTAGTAGAGTTAGGGTAGTTTAGTTGGGAGTTGTAGTTGAGTCGAGCGGTGCCTTGGAGGTTCCCGAGTCGTCTTCAGAAGCTTTGGTATAAGCTCTTGTATCTTTTACTTTTCCTTTTTACAAGACTTTGAGTCATCAATATAGTTATCTTTATCACTTGCCTTTGTCATTTATAGCTTGCCTCTACTTTATTCTAGTTGCATCTATATCTTGTTTAGACTATAGTCAGTTATAGTTCTAGTGCTTGTAGTTCTTGTTTAAGTCTTTGTCTTGGCTGGTTCTTCGATTTTTCTTGATACTGGAGGTGAATTGTCACCAAGAGTATTGACAAGGTAGCTTGCTCTTGCTAGCAGTGTAAGTAGTTGTTGACTAGTGTAGGAGTGGTCCCTAGACTAGCCAGTGGCCTTGGTTTGCCCCCGTCACAACGGAGGTGGTAGCCGTAAGGTGGTGACAGCCCTTTCGGTCTTCATAGCCCATCACGTTAGTTCTGGTCTGTAGGATCCCCCATTAGGAATTGGTGGCACCCCTTCTCATCCCTTTCTGTGTGTCACGGGTTCCTTTGTCCCGAAGCTAAGACAATAGAGTTAGCCCAGATCTTCTAGTGCTGGCTCTATAGCCGCTGTATCTCTAAGCTAGAGTGACATAGGTAGATAAAGTATCCAGGAGTCCTCTATCTCTTCTCGTTGTCCTCCCAGCTATCTATCTCTTCTCTCCCTTAGCAGAGTATCCCTTGAGCTGTGTGTCTAGTTGTCCCATGTCTTGTCTAGTCGTGTACCCTTCTCTGATAGTCTCGAATATCTGTTCACTAGTATTCTTGCCAAAGCTTCCCTGCGAAAATATAAATTATGATACCTCGAGATACTCCCAGGTGAAGTGCTACAGCAGTGATTCTGTGCGCTTGCAGAATATTTATATATTTTACTAAGGCATAAGAAAAACCACTGAAACACTCCTTACCCCAGTACCAGGATTCTAAATTCTGATATTGGATCGTAAGAACTGCCAACAAGCATTTCTAGCGCCGTTGCCGGGGAAGCATTTGGCTAGATTACTTTTGAACTTTTATCTTGAGCTATCTTAGTTGAGTACCGCTACTCAAGCAGGTTTATCCTTGCTCTGTTCATTGGTCCCTGTGGAACAGAGCAGTGCATTACTGGTTTCCAGTTACCGTCAAACTTCCAAGAAAATCCTGAGTCTCTTGTGAGGAAAGTACGACCTCGTGTTGTACCTCCTCAGAAGCAACTCACTCCGATGAACTCAGCCCTTCCCGTCGTGACCCCAGCTTCATCGAGGATGGCCAGCAATACGATCCGCGAGTTCTCCGCTCCATCAAGCGAGAATGTGCATACCGGACCAGCTCCGCCAGTCGTAAATGGTAGTTTCGAGCTGAAGCCAGCCCTCATAAACATGGTGCAGGCTAGCCCATTCTGCGGCAAGCCACACGAAGACGCCAATGCTCATCTCCAGCATTTTCTGGAGATTTGCAACACCTTCACCATACGCGGAGTAAGTATTGATGCCATTCGCCTTCGTTTATTTCCATTCTCATTACTAGGCAAGGCAAAACAATGGTTTTATGTTAACCGCGAAGCTAAATTCTTTCCGGTTGGGAAAACCAACGCCCTCCAGAGCAAAATTGCTAGTTTCTAGCAGTTAAAAGATGAAATAGTCCCAGAGGCATGGGATCGCCTCCAGGACTATATTTTTGCTTGTCCTCACCATGGTATGCAGAGTTGGTTCATAATCCAAACCTTCTATCACGGGCTGAGAAACTCTGCCTGTGAGTACCCGAATGCTGCTGCTGGAGGCTCGTTCTTCTCTCTTGAGGAGAGTCGTGCGAAGGCCCTCATAGATAAGATGGTCCAGAACCAAGGTTGGTCCAACGACCGGACTCACTGAAGACCCGAGGAGTTCACCAAGTTGAAGCTCTAGACTTGCTCGCTGCCAAGATGGACCTCCTGATGAAGAAACTGGAGGCCCCTGCTCAAGAAACGGTGCAAGCCATGGACGCTCGCATGACCTGCGAAGTCTGTGGCAACACTGGCCATTCGGGGAATGACTGCCCCGAAACGCGAGAAGATGCCCACTACGTCAACAACTCCAACAACAACCGGTACCGACCGAACAACTACGGCAACCAAGGCTGGAATCCGCGCCCAAACCTCCCTTTTGAGAGGCCTCAACAAGGTAACAATTACAATTCCAGCAATTTCAATAATCAGCCATCTCTTAGAGATCTTGTGTTTGGCTAGATGAAAATAACTGAAAACATCAATTAAAAGCTGGCTGCTAATGATAAAACTCTGGAAAACATAGACTCTAGGCTGGAATCATTCTCTTCTACTATGAAAAGCCAACTGAGTTTTAATAAAATGATAGAAACACAAGTTGCTCAGTTAGCTGCATCCGTTCCTGTCTCTGAATCGGGGAAGATTCCGGGGCAACCCGAGCCTTCCATCGAAACAGTACATGCTATAACTACAAGGCATGGTAAGATGTCTCGTAGTATGCTCCGTACTAACCACGCAAGGAAGGTCGCACGCATCCAAGTGCTAATGCCAAGATGGACCTACCTGCCGAGAGCTGCAAAAAGGGCGATCATCAAGATCTCTCCGGAAAAGAAGGAGGATCCCGGAGTACCCATCATTCAGTGCATGATCTAGAATCACCACATCATGTCTAAGGTATTGTTTAAGAAATTACGCTACCCTACTTTGTCACCTACTACTGCCCAGGTTCAGCTTGCGGACTCAACCATCCGCTACCCTGAGGGGGTGATCGAGAATGTACCGGTCCGGATCTGGGGACGATATGTCCCTGTGGTCTTCGTTGTCCTCGACACGGGGAACGAGCACTCGTTTCCCCTTGTGTTGGGCCGACCTTTCTTGAACACCGCCCAGGCTAGGATCGATATGGATGCGAGAAGGTTGACCTACTTCAAGTTCCAACCTCGGAAAGAGAAGAAGGCAGAGCCACTCACACCGGAGCAGAGGAGCGCCGAGTGTTTCCTTATAGCTCTCATCAATGGAGAACTGGAAATTGTTGACACAAAATCGGCTTCTCACGCCAAGCACACAGCAAGCCGAATCAGCTGGCTTCACACGTGCCCGATCTTCTGAATCCTGTAAGCGTGCCAGTCAATTTTCCCTAAAACTGACAAAGGAAGAAAAAATGTTTAGATATAAAACCTGGAACATGCCGGATGATACCAGACAGTTCCATCTCTACGGCTTGCAAGGCCAATCTTGATCGGCATATAGCTATGAACAAGCTATCTGTCGGCAATACAGGCACTCACAGCATATTCGGCAGAGCGCGTAAGAAAGCATACTGCCGACCGCATGACGTCATCATGATGAAAGATCGGTATTTAATTAGATGATCGTTACAATACTTAAATACAACCGATTAACGGGCATAAAGCATGATAAATGTGAAAGCACGATCGTAAATCTCTAATAAACAAGTTCCTCCTGTACAACTTGATCAGCAGGAGCCATAAATTCATTCGGCAAGAAACATACCATGCATGTAGGAGCCGAATGATCATCTTCTTCAGGTCTGTCCTTTCGACGCCATACTGATTTCATCCTAGGCCTTGCTTGCTTTAATTCTTGATTCCTCAAGCGTTGTACTCTTCTCTTTTGGCTTTTCCTTAAGCCAGGAATTACATTAAACTTTGAATATACAATGCATTCGGCATTCAACAAATAGTGCCGAAATTTTGTACATGAGTAATAAACACACAAGCAAAGCTTCTCTGTGGCTGAATATCTTGTTTCGGGATCAAGCAATTTTCGGCTAAGGTACGCAACCACTCTTTCCTTTCCTTCAAATTCCTGTATGAGGGCCGATCCAATAGTTTGGGCATCGGCCGCCACGTACAACTTGAAAGGCTTGTTCAACTGTGGAGGTACCAATACTGGTGGCTCCTTCATGTACTCCTTTATTTCATCGAAAGCCTTTTGTTGTTCGTCACCCCATACAAACTTTTGATCTTTTTTGACTTTCAGTAGTGAAGAAAAGGGTAACACCTTCTGTGACAAATTTGATATGAATCTTCTCACAAAATTTATCTTGCCGAGTAATGATTGCAACTCTTTAAGATTAGTTGGAGGAACAATTTCATCAATCGCTTTCATGCTCTTCTTGCCAACTCCTATTCCTCCTTCATGTATCAAAAATCCTAGAAACTCTCCAGCTGAAACTCCAAAAGCACATTTATTCGGGTTCATCTTAAGCCCATGTTTTCTAGTGCACTCTAGAGTTTTTCTAATTTTATCCTCCTTGAATCTGATTGCACTTCCCATGGCAAAACAGCATGATGTCCATATACCAATTCATAAGGAGACGTTTTTGTAGACCCATGAGGAGCCATTCGGTAAGCCCATTTTCTTGGGATTGCAGAACCAAATCTACAAGTTCCAGTATACCTCACTTCAACAACCACTGATGGAGGTTGCTCCCAGAGATTTTGCAGAGCTACCGCAGGAAATCCTGATGGATATATTTTCTCTTCTGGAAACACCTGATTTAGTGCGTGTGGGCTCTGTCTGCCGCTCCTGGAACTCGTCATATACCAACATGTGTAGCTTAGGGTGGTACAAATGGCCCCAAACACCTTGCCTTATCTACACCTCAGAATCTGCTGGTGATAATATTGCTTTCCTCTACAGCCTTGCGGAAAAGAGGGCCTACAAATTAACTCTCCCAGAGCCACCCATCCATAGAAGATATCTGATTGGATCATCACTTGGGTGGTTGATTACTGCTGATGAGTGTTCTTTCTTTGCACTCTTCATAGTAAGTTCTTAGGGCATCATTCTTGCACTCATATTCACCATTCAATTGTTTTATGACTAATTCTGAATCTGGTCTTCTTATTGCAGCCTGCCATTTCTGGTCCAATGGTACAAATACTTTTCTTTTCGGCCATGGACCAATGTCTCCCACTTTGGCCGATGTTTATATGATGACCGACCTGAACATTACAGAGTCTGTGCGCCCATACAAGTATAAGGGCTCCTCCAAGCAAACAGGAGTGAAGACAGGAGTTCTTGAGAACGTGCATAGCATGTATTTCATTAAGAAGAAGAGAATTACAGCTAAGCAATCTTAGAAGAACCTCTAAGGCACGGAGATACAAAGGAGACAACTACAACCACCAACAACAGCAACAAGCACAAGCAGCCAACCACGGAAGCACCAACAACAGATGCAAACGACACGACCAAAGACGCCTAACGCCCTAGGACAAGCCGACACTTGCAGAAAAAGGACACTTAGAACACTCGCTCGTCATCGGGCCTCTTCCAACGGAGCCAAAGGAGGGGGGCAGAGTGAGAGGGCCACGCAAGACGATGCCTCCAAGGAGAACGCGACGCCGACAGATTGAATGGGAATAGCAAACTCAAATGTTTCTCCTTTGGGTGAAATTAATAAAATACCTGCTCCACCACCTTCGTCACATGAAGATCCATCAAAGAACAACACCCAAGGAGTAATTTCAAACAAATTAATTGATGAATCATGATGTTCAGTAATAAAATCAGCAATAATCTGCCCCTTGACAGCCTTTGCCGATTCAAACCTCAATTCAAACTCGGATAAGGCCAAAATCCATTTGCCAATCCTTCCATTTAAAATTGGCATAGATAACATGTGCTTGATTACATCAAACTTTGAATATACAATGCATTCGGCATTCAACAAATAGTGCCGAAATTTTGTACATGAGTAATAAACACATAAGCAAAGCTTCTCTGCAGCCGAATATCTTGTTTCGGGATCTAGCAATTTTCGGCTAAGGTATGCAACCACTCTTTCTTTCCCTTCAAACTCTTGTATGAGGGCCGATCCAATAGTTTGGGCATCGGCCGCCACGTACAACTTGAAAGGCTTGTTCAATTGTGGAGGTACCAATACTGGTGGCTCCTTCATGTATTCCTTGATCTCATCGAAAGCCTTTTGTTGTTCGTCACCCCATACAAACTTTTGATCTTTTTTGACTTTCAGTAGTGAAGAAAAGGGTAACACCTTCTGTGACAAATTTGATATGAATCTTCTCACAAAATTTATCTTGCCGAGTAATGATTGCAACTCTTTAAGATTAGTTGGAGGAATAATTTCATCAATCGCTTTCATGCTTTTCTTGCCAACTCCTATTCCTCCTTCATGTATCAAAAAACCCAGAAACTCTCCAGCCGAAACTCCAAAAGCACACTTGTTCGGGTTCATCTTAAGCCCATGTTTCCTGGTGCATTCTAGAGTTTTCCTTATGTCGGCCAAATGAGACTCATGATCCAGTGACTTGATCACTACATCATCAATATATATTTCCACAATCTTGCCGATCAACTCATGAAAAATATAATTCATAGCCCTTTGATAAGTTGCACCGGCATTTTTTAATCCAAATGTCATGACAACCCACTCAAACAACCCTATATGTCCAGGACATCTGAAAGCTGTCTTTACTATATCCTCTAATGCCATAAAAATTTGATTGTATCCTGCATTGCCATCCATAAAACTGAGTACTTTATATCCAGCAGCAGCATCAACTAATGAGTCAGCAATTGGCATTGGATATCCATCCATGGGTGTGGCTCTGTTTAGATCTCTAAAGTCTATGCAAACCCTCATTTTTCCATTTTTCTTATAGACAGGAACAATATTAGAGATCCAATCCGCATATTTGCATGGCCGAATGAAATTTGCGTCTAGTAACCTTTCAATCTCTTTTTTCACATCGGCCAACACTTCTTCCTTGTAGATTTTTCGGGGTGGCTGTTTGTAAGGTTTATAACCAGGCTTGATTGGCAACCGATGCTCAACAATAGAACGGTCCAAACCAGGCATCTCCGAATAATCCCAAGCAAAGCAGTCTTTGTATTCTCTTAATAATTTAATCAACTCTTCTCTGAAAACTGAATCTAAGTTTGCACTGATGAATGTCGGCCTTGGTTTGTCACCATCTCCAATGTCCACTTCTTCTAGCTTATCAGCCGACACAAATCCACGTCCTAACTTCCCGTCAGTTCCATCAATTGGATTCTCCATTAAAAATTACTATGAGAGCCGACTGCTTCGATCGGCTGTTGATCACTGCTGGCTGGTGCAACAGGACCTTCTCCCCAGTCTTTGCCTGAGAAACAATCTATGCCTTGATATTCCTAGAAAGCTGGTTCCATATTTGCCACGCTTATTGAATCATCTGCTTGGACAATCTCCACCTCATCATCTATCCACTGAATGAGCTGTTGATGCATGGTGGATGGGATACAGCAATTTGCATGGATCCAATCTCTTCCAAGCAGCAAACTATATGCCCCTTTGCCCTCAATGACGAAGAAAGTTGTGAGCAGAACCTTGGACCCAATCATTAGATCTACATGAACACAGCCCTTGGTGTCTGAAGGATTTCCAGCAAAATCATTCAGAATTATGCTCGTTGGTGTTAAATCTCCAGGGCCCATGCCAAGCTTCCTGAATGTAGTATATGGCATCACATTCACAGCAGCTCCACCATCGACGAACATCTTGGTTAAAGGCTTCCCATTGACAAATCCTTTCAAATATAGTGGCTTCATGTGTCGATTCTGGATTGGCTTTTCAAAGACAGCTTGCTTATTGAGCATCAATTGTGCCATTAGCTGTTCGACTTCATCTATCTCTGACAACGCTTCCTCCTGTACAACTTGATCAGTAGGAGCCATAAATTCATTCGGCAAGAAACATACCATGCATGTAGGAGCCGAATGATCATCTTCTTCAGGTCTGTCCTTTCGACGCCATATTGATTTCATCCTAGGCCTTGCTTGCTTTAATTCTTGATTCCTCAAGCGTTGTACTCTTCTCTTTTGGCTTTTCCTTAAGCCAGGTGGACACTATTGCCCTTCTTGCCAACTATACCCATGATCTTCTTCTTCTTCATGATCAACCCACCTGTGATCAGCATGCCTCTTTCTTGGTTGATCATCAAAACGCCGATCATCACTATGATGTACTCTATTCGGCAAAGCTGACTGTAATGAATTTCGTTGTCCAAAGCCCATTCGGCAAAGCTGACTGTGATAAGCATGTCATAGCCGAATTTTACCTGGTCAAACCGAATATGACTCAGCATGAATCCCAAACGACACGGCAACTGCTCGGTTCGTGGGGCTTTCCACCTTCCGAATTTTTGGGATGCGCGCCACGATCCCTTACCACGATCTCCTCTGCGGATTCTATAAATAAACATATCGAGTTCCGCTATCTCCTCACCAAGTTTTTCGCCTTCCTAGCCTCTGCCAGTTTCGAGCTTTTCTCTCCCCAAAGTACAGTAACCTTTGAGAAAACCCTAATGGCCAACGGGAGGCGTTCGGCCGCTGATGAGGCTGAGGGAAGTCGCGCCGGTGCTCGTCGCAGGTGATTAATTACTTCTTCTCAATCTTTTTTCCCAGGATTTTGTTCTTTTCGTCACAAATTTCTTCGCTTTCTCAGGGTAATCCAATGGATTTCCGCCAATGCTGCTCCAGCCGCAGCTCCTGCTGCGCCTCCAGCCGTGGCCCCTGCCGCGGCATCCGATTCTTCGAGTTCGTCCAATCGAACTCTTGAATCGGATGACTTTCGCTACACAGATAGCGATGCCCGCCGGTTTAGGAGGGAGCGCGATGAGACGCGCCATGAGCTGGAGGTTATCTCCAAGCAAGCCGGGATCGCGGATCTGGAGTGGCAGGCCGAGCGCAAGCAACTGCTCGAAGTCATCGACGGTAAGTTCCGTAACCTGCTCAATCTCAATCTCATCTTCAGTCGATGTTGATTTATTTCCATCTTGTAACCTTGCAGAGCGTGATGCTGAGCTCAATCGGCTGAAGGCGCTGGTGGAGGAGCTGGCGAACAAAGTGAACGCTCCTAGAGAGACGCCAGAGGCTCGCCTCGGTGCTGTAGCAGGCCGAGTCGACGAGGTGGCTCTTCATGGCGTTCGCCTGGGTGCTGCTGTGGGCCTCGTCGCCATGTCGACGCATACCGGCCGCGACTACTCCATAAGACACAGCAGGCAACAGCCACTACAGATTCTGCCACTGCTGGCTGGTGCAACAGGACCTTCTCCCCAGTCTTTGCCTGAGAAACAATCTATGCCTTGATACTCCCAAAAAGCTGGTTCCATATTTGCCACGCTTATTGAATCATCTGCTTGGACAATTTCCACCTCATCATCTATCCACTGAATGAGCTGTTGATGCATGGTGGATGGGATACAGCAATTTGCATGGATCCAATCTCTTCCAAGCAGCAAACTATATGCCCCTTTGCCCTCAATGACGAAGAAAGTTGTGAGCAGAACCTTGGACCCAATCATTAGATCTACATGAACACAGCCCTTGGTGTCTGAAGGATTTCCAGCAAAATCATTCAGAATTATGCTCGTTGGTGTTAAATCTCCAGGGCCCATGCCAAGCTTCCTGAATGTAGTATATGGCGTCACATTCACAGCAGCTCCACCATCGACAAACATCTTGGTTAAAGGCTTCCCATTGACAAATCCTTTCAAATATAGTGGCTTCATGTGTCGATTCTGGATTGGCTTTTCAAAGACAGCTTGCTTATTGAGCATCAATTGTGCCATTAGCTGTTCGACTTCATCTATCTCTGACAACGCTTCCTCCTGTACAAATTGATCAGCCGGAGCCATAAATTCATTCGGCAAGAAACATACCATGCATGTAGGAGCCGAATGATCATCTTCTTCAGGTCTGTCCTTTTGACGCCATACTGATTTCATCCTAGGCCTTGCTTGCTTTAATTCGTGATTCCTCAAGCGTTGTACTCTTCTTTTTTGGCTTTTCCTTAAGCCAGGTGGACACCATTGCCCTTCTTTCCAAATATACCCATGATCTTCTTCTTCTTCATGATCAACCCACCTGTGATCAGCATGCCTCTTTCTTGGTTGATCATCAAAACGCCGATCATCACTAAGATGTACTCTGCAAATTCTTTCATGGACAGATCGGCGATTGACAGTACCCTGTCTATATTCATCATGTCTATCGTTGCATTCAGGGCAATTATTCCATGTAGGCAACTTTAAACCCTCGTTCCAGCAATGTCTGAAGAAAGCACAATCCCAATGTGCACGTTCCTGTTTCCGTGCAAATTCTTCTTGTTCTTCTCTGTACCTTTCTTCTTCATATCTACGCCTCTGATAGCGCTCTTTTTCTTGCTGTCGTTGCCATTTATTGAGAAGAATACGTGAAGTGACTCTAGGCTTAGAGGATTTCCCAATTTCAAATTGACAATTCGGGGCACGAGGATCTTTCTTGTGAATCTGTTCAATCGTGACTTGCCGAGTGGGGTCAACTGAGCCACTTTGTTTTGCCTTTTCTGAAGTTAAAACTTTCATCTTCCCTTTTTCTTCAGGTGCAACAGCATTCACCATGTTGATTGAAAACCCAATCATACTCTGAGGGAATGGATTGCTATCCAATTTCATTCTGTTGTCAAACTTCAGGTGCCCCTCTTGGATAGCCTTTTGAATCCTCATTCTGAAGACCCTGCATTCATTAATGGAATGAGAATTTCTGTCATGAAATCCACAATACTTCTTGTCTCTCACTCCTTCAGGCCGAAGCATAGAATGCCCCTCTGGTAATTTGTTTCGTCTAGTAATCTTTCAATCTCTTTTTTCACATCTCTCCCTTACCTGAGTATCCCTTGAGCTGTGTGTCCGGTATATCCACTCCTATCCAATACCGTTATCCCCTGTCTTGTCTAGTCGTGTACCCTTCTCTGATAGTCTCGAATATCTGTTCACTAGTAATCTTGCCAAAGCTTCCCTGCGGAAATATAAATTACGATACCTCGGGATACTCCCAGGTGAAGTGCTACAGCGGTGATTCTGTGCGCTTGCAGAATATTTCTATATTTTACTAAGCCATAAGGAAAACCACTGAAACACTCCTTACCCCAGTACCAGGATTCTCAATTCTGATATTGGATCGTAAGAAGTGCCAACAAGCATTTCTGGCGCCGTTGCCGGGGAAGTCTTTGGCTAGATTATTTTTGAACTTTTATCTTGAGCTATCTTAGTTGAGTACCGCTACTCAAGCGGGTTTATCCTTGCTCTGTTCGTTGGTCTTTGTGGAACAGAGCAGTGCATGACTGGTTTCCAACTACCGTCAAACTTCCAAGAAAATCCGGAGTCATTTGTGAGGAAAGTACGACCCCGTGTTGTACCTCCTCAGAAGCAACTCCTTCCGACGAACCCAGTCCTTCCCGTCGTTGACCAGGCTACATCGAGGATGGCAACCAAGACGATCCGTGAGTTCTCCGCTCCATCAAGCGAGAACGTACGTGTCGGACCAGCTCCGCCAGTCGGAGATGGTAACTTCGAGCTGAAGCCAGCCCTCATCAACATGGTACAGGCTAGCCCATTCTGCGGCAAGCCACACGAAGATGCCAATGCTCATCTCCAGCATTTCCTGGAGATTTGCAACACCTTCACCATCCGCGGAGTAAGTATCGATGCCATTCGCCTTCGTTTATTTCCATTCTCATTATTAGGCAAGGCGAAACAATGGTTTTATGCTAACAGCGAGGCTATAGACACCTGTGATAAATGCACTAGCGCGTTCTTGCTAAAATTCTTTCGAGTTGGGAAAACCAATGCCCTCCGGAACAAAATTGCTAGTTTCCAGCAGTTAAAAGATGAAACAGTCCCGGAGGCATGGGATCGCCTCCAGGACTATATTTCTGCTTGTCCTCACCATGGTATGCAGAGTTGGTTCATAATCCAAACTTTCTATCACGGGCTGAGAAATTCTGCCCGTGAGTACCTGGATGCTGCTGCTGGAGGCTCGTTCTTCTCTCTTGAGGAGAGTCGTGCGAAGGCCCTCATAGAGAAGATGGTCGAGAACCAAGGTTGGTCCGACGACCGGACTCAACCAAAGACCCGAGGAGTTCACCAAGTTGAAGCTCTGGACATGCTCGCTGCCAAGATGGACCTCCTGATGAAGAAACTGGAGGCCCCTGCTCAAGAAACGGTGCAAGCCATGGACGCTCGCATGACCTGCGAAGTCTGTGGCAACACTGGCCATTCGGGGAATGACTGCCCCGAAACGCGAGAAGATGCCCACTACGTCAACAACTCCAACAACAACGGGTACCGACCGAACAACTACGGCAACCAAGGCTGGAATCCGCGCCCAAACCTCCCTTTTGAGAGGCCTCAACAAGGTAACAATTTCAATTCCAGCAATTTCAATAATCAGCCGTCTCTTAGAGATCTTGTGTTTGGCCAGATGAAAATAACTGAAAACATCAATAAAAAGCTTGCTGCTAATGATAAAACTCTGGAAAGCATAGACTCTAGGATGGAATCATTTTCTTCTGCTATGAAAAGTCAACTGAGCTTTAATAAAATGATAGAAACTCAAGTCGCTCAGTTAGCTGCTGCTGTTCCTGTCACTGAATCGGGGAAGATTCCGGGGCAACCCGAGCCTTCCATCGAGACAGTGAATTCCATCACTACGAGGCAGGGTAAGATGTCTCGTAGTGTATTCTGCACTAACCACGCAGGGAAGGTCGCACGCATCCAAGTGCTGACACCAAGATGGACCTACCTGCCGAGAGCTGCAAAAAGGGCGATCATCAAGACCTCTCCGGATAGGAAGGAAGATCCCGGAGTGCCCATCATTCAGTGCACGATCTGGAATCGTCGCATTGATGATGCACTTTGTGATCTGGGGGCAAGCGTCAACATCATGTCTAAGGTATTATTTAAGAAATTACGCTACCCTACTTTGTCACCTACTATTGCCCACGTATAGCTTGCGGACTCAACCATCCGCTACCCCGAGGGGGTGATCGAGAATGTACCGGTCCGGATCTGGGGACGATATGTCCCTGTGGACTTTGTTGTCCTCGACACGGGGAACGAGCATTCGTTTCCCCTTGTGTTGGGCCGACCATTCTTGAACACCACCCGGGCTAGGATCGATATGGATGCGAGAGAAATCTCGTTCCGTATCGATGGAAGGTTGACTTACTTCAAGTTTCAACCCCGGGAAGAGAAGAAGACAGAGCCACTCATACCGGAGCAGAGGAGCGCCGAGTGTTTCCTTAAGGCTCTCATTAATGGAGAGCTGGAAATACTCGGTGGTGAGCAGCTCAAGGGGAACGAGCTGACAAAACCAACAAATGCAGAAGAAATGGACTTCCTCGTAAAGAAATATGAGGAAGAGCAAGCCCACTGGAATTCTCCAGAGATGCCGATCCCACCGCCACCAACACCGAAGAAGAAGAGCAAGAAAATGTGGTGGAAGAAAGTTGCATCAGCTGAGTCATCCACTCCGGGATCGGACGATGACAAGAGCAACTGAAGACAGGAGAAGTCCCGCTCGCGGACTTAAAAGCTGAGCTCTCACCGCGAGGAAAACCGGTAGGTATCTCATATTTCCCTTCCAATTTTTAATTTTTAGCATTGCATTTGCATGTTTCCCTTTCCAAAATAAATGAACCACTCGAGTAATTAAATTGAGAGGGTAGAAAATTTTGCAAGCTTGGTTAAAAATAATTGGACATATGCTGAAATTTAATTAGAGAGGGTGTAAATTGTAACTTTCTTCATTTTCACCCCTTCTAGAACATCTCCAATTATTTACCATCACCACCAACCAGCACCAAACATGTCTTCATCAGAGTGATCTGAAGCTCTCTACAGGGTCCGAGTCCTCGAGCATTGAGGCCGCTTGGAAGCAATCTGCAGCGTCAGCTAGCCTGCCATCATGCTTGTAAACCTTGCCCAGGTAGAACCAGGCCATTCGGTTCGTTGGCTCGAGCCTTAGGGCATCCGAGAGGAAACACCTTGCCACGGGTAGATACTTGGGCCCTTTCTTAGCAAGGAGGGCACCGATGGAAACCTTGGATGGGACATGCTCTACCTCCGTTGAGAGTCATTACTATGCAAACTTTTTTTTTTTGAAAATAAGTTACTATGCAAACTTGGCAGGCTGAACCTTCGGTCTCTGTGCATTCGAAGTTATTACGGTTATTCCATAAGTTTCTTGTTGGACTCTTGGATCCCCACCCCTCATCTCCTCCAAAAGTTTGAGATGGACATGAGCTACCACTTCCCCAGAATTCCAATTTGGATTGCATCACTTGATAACCTCACCTACCTAGACATCAATATTGATCCAGTAGAACAGGAAGCACTGGATGTCCTTGGAGACTTACCTTCTTTGATGTATCTCTGGGTAACATCAAAAGCAACAATCCACAAGGAAAGTCTCATCATAAGCAGAGGCATGTTCCAATGCCTCAAGGAGTTCCACTTGACCTGCTGGAGTAATGGGGTTGGTCTGACGTTTGAAGCAGGGACCATGCCGAAGCTCAAGAAGCTGAGGATTTCGTTTGACGCAGGAACTGGACTTTATTTTGGCATCCACCACCTCTCTTCCCTTAGGTATCTTGTTGCTGAGATCATTTGCAGTGGTGCAACCGCT
>OAMR01000282.1:1594280-1612979 GCA_900205405.1 Echinochloa crus-galli | reverse complement strand
AAAGCTGACTGTGATAAGTATGGTGTAGCCGAATTAGAAGCTGTGCATCCATACAAGTACAAGGGCTCCTCCAAACAGACAGGAGTAAAGACAGGAGTTGGATACAAGAAGTATATTCAGAATTACATGTCTGATGGTCCCTTGTCTGATGTTGAGTACAGGGCCTTTCTGAATATGTGGCTGTGCAGATTCATCTTTTGTGGCAAAGCTAATGAGCCAACTCTGAACCACATTGTGATGGCTGAAGACCTAGCTGCTGGCACACTCATCCCTCTGGGAAAATATTTGCTGGGAAGTGTTTATTATATGCTTCATTAAACCACTCGCCTGATGCATACCAATAAGAAAATTTCTTGTGTTAATGGTCCCTGGTGGTTTGTTCAGATGTGGTTGCAACTGTATATGCATCAAATTGTTTCAGTTGATATCAACAGCCTGTCTTTTCCTTCAGTCAACTATAAGGAAGGGGAACCCCAAAGCACTAAAGGCTGTCAAACCTATGGAGAAGCTGCCTCCACTGTATCTGTAGATAAGAATATTGGTGAACTCTTTGAGCTTTTCTCCAAAGGCTTTGCTGACCCTCTTTGGTTCCCTTATTCTGACAATGACAATCTTACTCTCCCTTGTGAGTTTAGTTTTGAAATTGATCTTGAGCTCTAATCCACCAGATGATTAGTTCTAAAACGATCCAAAAACTTGCATCTACCGCATGATACCCGGCTCTGTCAAGATCCATGCACAATCAACAGGCTTGAACCCGCGACACGTGGCAATCTAGATCGACTCGGATTCGGCTATGTAGAGAGAACGTGATCATGCCTTGCAACGAGTCGAGACCGAACCTAACCGATCTAGATTGCGAAGCCTGACCGGGGGCTCATGATCCTGGACCCCTACGACGGAAAGATCAGCAGCTTGCCGGAGTCGGCGACGCCGTTCCCGCACCGAGGCGGCGTGCTGTACAACATCCAGTACATGAACTTCTGGACGGCTGATGAAGACGGAGCATCGCGCATGAAGTGGATCAGGGACTTCTACGCGTTCATGGAGCCGCACGTGAGCAAGGACCCGAGGGAGGCCTACTTCAACTACAGGGACCTTGGGTTAGGGAAGAACGTTGTTGTGGGCAACGTCAGCAGCTATGAGGCCGGCAAGGTCTGGGGCGAGTACTTCAAGGGCAACTACCACAGGCTTGCTCTGGCAAAGGGTAAGATTGACCGAGGACTACTTCAGGAATGAGCAGAGCATCCCGGTTGGTTTCGCCAACAGCAACCCAGAAGACATCGATGACATTGACGCCTCCATTGATCGTCTTGATGGCCATGGTGCTGCCATTGCCGATTCCATTCATCCCCAGTCTGTTTTGAACAGGCTCTTCCAGTAGTTTGTACTAGGGATTTATGGAATTTCGGCAATAAAACTTATCTTTTGTGATCTTGCATGAACTCTTGATGTAATATATTTTGTGCTAAGGGCAATACATTCAGTACTGGCCATTTTTCTTTTCCTCCGATGTCTCTGTTAATTTCCTTCTAAAGACGATTTCTTCCCGAATATCGGCTGTTCGGCAATTTAATATATCAATCACCGATCGATTTCAATACTGGGATAATACCTCTTCAAATATCTTCCATTTATAGCAGAAGCAAATTCTTCTCCCAATAATGTCTTCAAAATATATGCATTTCCAGGCACACATCTAACCACTCTGAAAGGACCTTCCCAATTTGGTGACCACTTACCGAATGTACTGTATTTAGTACCAATCGGCAATATTGCTTTCCAAACTAGATCTCCTTCTGCAAATTGCCTGACTTTTACCTTCTTGTTGTAATATTTGGCAACTCGCATCTTATTTTTCTCAATATTTTCCAATGCTTTGAGACGAATCATATGCAAATCTTCCAATTCGTCCATCATCAAGTTACTGTAATCTTTAGAACTTAAATCTTTCTGCAACTGTATTCTCCTTGACTCTGTTTGTAATTCCCATGGCAAAATGGCATGATGTCCATACACTAGTTCATAAGGAGACGTTTTTGTTGCCCCATGAGGAGCCATTCGGTAAGCCCACAATGCTTCATTGAGTACCGAATGCCACCTTCTTGGCTTCTGATCAATCTTCTTTTGTATAATTTTAATCATAATCTTGTTAGAAGCCTCTGCCTGACCATTAGCTTGAGCATAATAAGGAGAAGAATTCAGTAATTTTATCCCCATACTTTCAGCAAAATCTCTGAATTCTGAAGATGTAAATTGAGTCCCTTGATCTGTGGTAATTGTCTGAGGAATTCCAAATCTGTAAATGATGTGCTCTTTGACAAATTCAATCATATCTTCTGATGCTACCTTTCTCAATGGAATCGCCTCAACCCACTTGGTAAAATAATCTGTTGCTAAAAGTACAAACTTATGCCCCTTGCTCGATGGAGGATTTATTTGGCCAATCAAATCTATTCCCCATCCTCTGAATGGCCATGGCTTGATAATGGGATTCAAAGTCGATGCTGGAACTCTCTGAATATTTCCAAATTTCTGACAGTCCTGACATCCCTTGTAATATTCAAAGCAATCTTCCAACATTGTCGGCCAGTAATATCCAGTTCTTCTAATAACCCACTTCATTCGGTAAGCTGACTGATGTGCTCCACATAATCCATCATGCACTTCACTCATCAACTTCTTTGCTTCTTCTTGATTTAAGCAACGTAATAATACTCCGTCCAGGGATTTATAATATAAATCTTTATCAAGAAGAACAAACTTTATAGCTTTATACCTGAGTCTTCTAGAAACCTTCTGGGATGGATTTTCCAAATAATCGGCAATTTCTTTCCTCCAATCACCTTCTGCCGAACTACTTCCGAAAGCACAGTCATCAGTAGCAAATACCTCTTGATTTTCTCTGTTACCCGATGCACTTTGAGCCAATCTATTTGCTTCTCCATTATCCTCTCTAGGAATGTGTTGCAAAATTACTGATCGAAAGCTCTTTAATATTTCTTTGCATTCTTCATAGTAATTCCTCAAGATATCACTTTTGCATTCATATTCACCATTCAATTGTTTTATGACCAATTCTGAATCTCCAAAAATTTCAACTGCAATGACCCTTGCTTCTTTCAAATATTAGAGCCCTTTGAGCAATGCCTCATACTCAGCCTGATTGTTAGTAACTGTAGATTGAATGGGAATAGCAAACTCAAATATTTCTCCTTTGGGTGAAATTAATAAAATACCTGCTCCACCACCTTCGTCACATGAAGATCCATCAAAGAACAACACCCAAGGAGTAATTTCAAACAAATTAATTGATGAATCATGATGTTCACTAATAAAATCAGCAATAATCTGCCCCTTGACAGCCTTTGCCGATTCAAACCTCAATTCAAACTCAGATAAGGCCAAAATCCATTTGCCAATCCTTCCATTCAAAATTGGCATTGACAACATGTGCTTAATTACATCAAATTTTGAATGTACAACGCATTCGGCATTTAGCAAATAGTGCCGAAATTTTGTACATGAGTAATAAACACATAAAGTATTACCAGCCGAACATAGTTGCCAGGCAACTAGGGTGTGGCCAAGTGCCCCCAAGATTATTTCTCCATGAATTCCTCAAGCCGAGGCAGATCATCAAAGACTCCACAGAAACAAGAAGGGTCTTTGATTACAACTCGTGAGAGCACTGCCGAATGCGGCTGTTTAGCCGAATCGGGGTCCGTGGCATTATCCCCTCTAAGATTAGTTGGAGGAACAATTTCATCAATTGCCTTCATGCTTTTCTTGCCAACTCCTATTCCTCCTTCATGTATCAAAAATCCCAGAAACTCTCCAGCCGAAACTCCAAAAGCACACTTGTTCGGGTTCATTTTAAGCCCATGCTTCCTGGTGCATTCTAGAGTTTTCCTTATGTCAGCCAAATGGGACTCCAATCGATCTCTCGAATCGGACGACTACCGCTACACGGACGGCGATGCTCGCCGATTCAAAGCGGAGCGTGACGACACTCGCCGCGAGTTGGAGGTCATCTCCAAGCAAGCCGGGATTGCTGACCTTGAATGGCAGCACGAGCGCAAGCAGCTGCTCGAAGTCATTGATGGTGAGTCCTGCAATCTGCTCAATTTCAATCTCGTCCTCCAAATGATATTAATCTGTTATCCCCTTGTAACCTTGCAGCGCGTGATGCTGAACTTGATCGACTGAAGGCGCTGGTGGAGGAGCTGGCGGACAAGGTGAACGCCCAAGGGGACACACCCGAGGCACGCCTTGGTGCGGTGGCAGGCCGTGTCGACGAGGTGGCCTCCCATGGCGTTCGCCTGGGCGTCGCTACGGGTCTCGTTGCCATGTCGACGCACACCGGCCGCGACTACTCCGAACTCCCAGCCGGTTTTGCCGGTGGCAACCCAGAAGATATCGATGACATCGACGTCTCCATCGAGCGCCTCGAGGGCCATGGCGCTGCCGTCGCCGATTCAATCCATCCCCAGTCTGTCTTGAACAAGCTGTTTGATTAGTTTATACTAGGGATGATTGAATGTAAATAGTAGCTTCCGCAACAATCGAAATTCTTTCCGTCACGTTTGGACTTCTGCGGAAGCATCGATGATCTTGAACACCTTGATTGCCGACTCAGTTCATTCCCAGTCTGTCTTGAACAATTTGTCTCAGTAGTTTGTACTAAGGATTACTGAATTTCGGCAATAAAGCTTATCTTTTGTGATCCCTCTGTGATATCTTCACTGAATTGATGATGTATATTGTTAGCACTAAGGGCAATACAATCTAGTATTGGCCATTTTTCCTCTGTTGGAAATTTTTGTTCTGAAGGCGGCTTCTTCCCGAATGCCGGCTATTTCCATTGTGTCTTAATCAACGATCAATCTCAACGCTAGGATAGTATTTCTTCAAATATCTTCCGTTTATAGCAGCAGTGAATTCTTCTCCCAGTAAAGTTTTCAAAATATATGCATTTCCAGGCACGCATCTAACCACTCTGAAAGGACCTTCCCAATTTGGTGACCACTTACCGAATGTACTGTATTTAGTACCAATCGGCAATATTGCTTTCCAAACTAGATCACCTTCTGCAAATTGCCTGACTTTTACCTTCTTGTTGTAATATTTGGCAACTCGCATCTTATTTTTCTCAATATTTTCCAATGCTTTGAGACGAATCATATGCAAATCTTCCAATTCGTCCATCATCAAGTTACTGTAATCTTTAGAACTTAAATCTTTCTGCAACTGTATTCTCCTTGACTCTGTTTGTAATTCCCATGGCAAAATGGCATGATGTCCATACACTAGTTCATAAGGAGACGTTTTTGTAGCCCCATGAGGAGCCATTCGGTAAGCCCACAATGCTTCATTGAGTACCGAATGCCACCTTCTTGGCTTTTGATCAATTTTCTTCTGTATGATTTTAATCATGATCTTGTTGGAAGCTTCTGCCTGTCCATTGGCTTGAGCATAATAAGGAGAAGAATTCAGTAATTTTATCCCCATACTTTCAGCAAAATCTCTGAATTCTGAAGATGTAAATTGAGTCCCTTGATCTGTGGTAATTGTCTGAGGAATTCCAAATCTGTAAATGATGTGCTCTTTGACAAATTCAATCATATCTTCTGATGCTACCTTTCTCAATGGAATCGCCTCAACCCACTTGGTAAAATAATCTGTTGCTAAAAGTACAAACTTATGCCCCTTGCTCGATGGAGGATTTATTTGGCCAATCAAATCTATTCCCCATCCTCTGAATGGCCATGGCTTGATAATGGGATTCAAAGCCGATGCTGGAACTCTCTGAATGTTTCCAAATTTCTGACAGTCCTGACATCCCTTGTAATATTCAAAGCAATCTTCCAACATTGTCGGCCAGTAATATCCAGTTCTTCTAATAACCCACTTCATTCGGTAAGCTGACTGATGTGCTCCACATAATCCATCATGCACTTCACTCATCAACTTCTTTGCTTCTTCTTGATTTAAGCAACGTAATAATACTCCGTCCAGGGATTTATAATATAAATCTTTATCAAGAAGAACAAACTTTATAGCTTTATACCTGAGTCTTCTAGAAACCTTCTGGGATGGATTCTCCAAATAATCGGCAATTTCTTTCCTCCAATCACCTTCTGCCAAACTACTCCCGAAAGCACAGTCATCAGTAGCAAATACCTCTTGATTTTCTCTGTAACCTGATGCACTTTGGGCCAATCTATTTGCCTCTCCATTATCCCCTCTAGGAATGTGTTGTAGAATTACTGACCGAAAGCTCTTCAATATTTCTTTGCATTCTTCATAGTAACTTCTCAGGATATCACTTTTGCATTCATATTCACCATTCAATTGTTTTATGACCAATTCTGAATCTCCAAAAATTTCAACTGCAATGGCTTTTGCTTCTTTCAAATATTGGAGCCCTTTGAGTAATGCCTCATACTCAGCCTGATTGTTAGTAACAGTAGATTGAATGGGAATAGCAAACTCAAATGTTTCTCCTTTGGGTGAAATTAATAAAATACCTGCTCCACCACCTTTGTCGCATGAAGATCCATCGAAGAATAATACCCAAGGAATAATGTTAAGCAAATTTATTGATGTATCATGATGTTCAGTAATGAAGTCAGCAATAATCTGCCCCTTGACAGCTTTTGCCGATTCAAACCTTAATTCGAATTCAGATAAGGCCAAAATCCATTTGCCAATCCTTCCATTCAAAATTGGCATTGACAACATGTGCTTAATTACATCAAATTTTGAATATACAACGCATTCGGCATTCAATAAATAGTGCCGAAATTTTGTACATGAGTAATAAACACATAAGCAAAGCTTCTCTATAGCCGAATACCTTGTCTCCGGGTCTAGTAGCTTTCGGCTAAGGTATGCAACTACTCTTTCCTTCCCTTCAAATTCTTGAATAAGGGCCGATCCAATAGTTTGGGCATCGGCCGCCACGTACAACTTGAAAGGCTTGTTCAATTGTGGAGGCACCAATACTGGTGGCTTCTTCATGTACTCTTTTATTTCATCAAAAGCCTTCTGTTGTTCGTCACCCCATACAAACTTTTGATCCTTTTTTATTTTCAATAGTGAGGAAAAGGGCAACACCTTCTGTGACAAGTTTGATATGAATCTTCTCACAAAATTTATCTTGCCAAGCAGTGATTGTAACTCTTTAAGATTAGTTGGAGGAACAATTTCATCAATTGCCTTCATGCTTTTCTTGCCAACTCCTATTCCTCCTTCATGTATCAAAAATCCCAGAAACTCTCCAGCCGAAACTCCAAAAGCACACTTGTTCGGGTTCATTTTAAGCCCATGCTTCCTGGTGCATTCTAGAGTTTTCCTTATGTCAGCCAAATGGGACTCCAATCGATCTCTCGAATCGGACGACTACCGCTACACGGACGGCGATGCTCGCCGATTCAAAGCGGAGCGTGACGACACTCGCCGCGAGTTGGAGGTCATCTCCAAGCAAGCCGGGATTGCTGACCTTGAATGGCAGCACGAGCGCAAGCAGCTGCTCGAAGTCATTGATGGTGAGTCCTGCAATCTGCTCAATTTCAATCTCGTCCTCCAAATGATATTAATCTGTTATCCCCTTGTAACCTTGCAGCGCGTGATGCTGAACTTGATCGACTGAAGGCGCTGGTGGAGGAGCTGGCGGACAAGGTGAACGCCCAAGGGGACACACCCGAGGCACGCCTTGGTGCGGTGGCAGGCCGTGTCGACGAGGTGGCCTCCCATGGCGTTCGCCTGGGCGTCGCTACGGGTCTCGTTGCCATGTCGACGCACACCGGCCGCGACTACTCCGAACTCCCAGCCGGTTTTGCCGGTGGCAACCCAGAAGATATCGATGACATCGACGTCTCCATCGAGCGCCTCGAGGGCCATGGCGCTGCCGTCGCCGATTCAATCCATCCCCAGTCTGTCTTGAACAAGCTGTTTGATTAGTTTATACTAGGGATGATTGAATGTAAATAGTAGCTTCCGCAACAATCGAAATTCTTTCCGTCACGTTTGGACTTCTGCGGAAGCATCGATGATCTTGAACACCTTGATTGCCGACTCAGTTCATTCCCAGTCTGTCTTGAACAATTTGTCTCAGTAGTTTGTACTAAGGATTACTGAATTTCGGCAATAAAGCTTATCTTTTGTGATCCCTCTGTGATATCTTCACTGAATTGATGATGTATATTGTTAGCACTAAGGGCAATACAATCTAGTATTGGCCATTTTTCCTCTGTTGGAAATTTTTGTTCTGAAGGCGGCTTCTTCCCGAATGCCGGCTATTTCCATTGTGTCTTAATCAACGATCAATCTCAACGCTAGGATAGTATTTCTTCAAATATCTTCCGTTTATAGCAGCAGTGAATTCTTCTCCCAGTAAAGTTTTCAAAATATATGCATTTCCAGGCACGCATCTAACCACTCTGAAAGGACCTTCCCAATTTGGTGACCACTTACCGAATGTACTGTATTTAGTACCAATCGGCAATATTGCTTTCCAAACTAGATCACCTTCTGCAAATTGCCTGACTTTTACCTTCTTGTTGTAATATTTGGCAACTCGCATCTTATTTTTCTCAATATTTTCCAATGCTTTGAGACGAATCATATGCAAATCTTCCAATTCGTCCATCATCAAGTTACTGTAATCTTTAGAACTTAAATCTTTCTGCAACTGTATTCTCCTTGACTCTGTTTGTAATTCCCATGGCAAAATGGCATGATGTCCATACACTAGTTCATAAGGAGACGTTTTTGTAGCCCCATGAGGAGCCATTCGGTAAGCCCACAATGCTTCATTGAGTACCGAATGCCACCTTCTTGGCTTTTGATCAATTTTCTTCTGTATGATTTTAATCATGATCTTGTTGGAAGCTTCTGCCTGTCCATTGGCTTGAGCATAATAAGGAGAAGAATTCAGTAATTTTATCCCCATACTTTCAGCAAAATCTCTGAATTCTGAAGATGTAAATTGAGTCCCTTGATCTGTGGTAATTGTCTGAGGAATTCCAAATCTGTAAATGATGTGCTCTTTGACAAATTCAATCATATCTTCTGATGCTACCTTTCTCAATGGAATCGCCTCAACCCACTTGGTAAAATAATCTGTTGCTAAAAGTACAAACTTATGCCCCTTGCTCGATGGAGGATTTATTTGGCCAATCAAATCTATTCCCCATCCTCTGAATGGCCATGGCTTGATAATGGGATTCAAAGCCGATGCTGGAACTCTCTGAATGTTTCCAAATTTCTGACAGTCCTGACATCCCTTGTAATATTCAAAGCAATCTTCCAACATTGTCGGCCAGTAATATCCAGTTCTTCTAATAACCCACTTCATTCGGTAAGCTGACTGATGTGCTCCACATAATCCATCATGCACTTCACTCATCAACTTCTTTGCTTCTTCTTGATTTAAGCAACGTAATAATACTCCGTCCAGGGATTTATAATATAAATCTTTATCAAGAAGAACAAACTTTATAGCTTTATACCTGAGTCTTCTAGAAACCTTCTGGGATGGATTCTCCAAATAATCGGCAATTTCTTTCCTCCAATCACCTTCTGCCAAACTACTCCCGAAAGCACAGTCATCAGTAGCAAATACCTCTTGATTTTCTCTGTAACCTGATGCACTTTGGGCCAATCTATTTGCCTCTCCATTATCCCCTCTAGGAATGTGTTGTAGAATTACTGACCGAAAGCTCTTCAATATTTCTTTGCATTCTTCATAGTAACTTCTCAGGATATCACTTTTGCATTCATATTCACCATTCAATTGTTTTATGACCAATTCTGAATCTCCAAAAATTTCAACTGCAATGGCTTTTGCTTCTTTCAAATATTGGAGCCCTTTGAGTAATGCCTCATACTCAGCCTGATTGTTAGTAACAGTAGATTGAATGGGAATAGCAAACTCAAATGTTTCTCCTTTGGGTGAAATTAATAAAATACCTGCTCCACCACCTTTGTCGCATGAAGATCCATCGAAGAATAATACCCAAGGAATAATGTTAAGCAAATTTATTGATGTATCATGATGTTCAGTAATGAAGTCAGCAATAATCTGCCCCTTGACAGCTTTTGCCGATTCAAACCTTAATTCGAATTCAGATAAGGCCAAAATCCATTTGCCAATCCTTCCATTCAAAATTGGCATTGACAACATGTGCTTAATTACATCAAATTTTGAATGTACAATGCATTCGGCATTTAGCAAATAGTGCCGAAATTTTGTACATGAGTAATAAACACATAAGCAAAGCTTCTCTATAGCCGAATACCTTGTCTCCGGGTCTAGTAGCTTTCGGCTAAGGTATGCAACTACTCTTTCCTTCCCTTCAAATTCTTGAATAAGGGCCGATCCAATAGTTTGGGCATCGGCCGCCACGTACAACTTGAAAGGCTTGTTCAATTGTGGAGGCACCAATACTGGTGGCTTCTTCATGTACTCTTTTATTTCATCAAAAGCCTTCTGTTGTTCGTCACCCCATACAAACTTTTGATCCTTTTTTATTTTCAATAGTGAGGAAAAGGGCAACACCTTCTGTGACAAGTTTGATATGAATCTTCTCACAAAATTTATCTTGCCAAGCAGTGATTGTAACTCTTTAAGATTAGTTGGAGGAACAATTTCATCAATTGCCTTCATGCTTTTCTTGCCAACTCCTATTCCTCCTTCATGTATCAAAAATCCCAGAAACTCTCCAGCCGAAACTCCAAAAGCACACTTGTTCGGGTTCATTTTAAGCCCATGCTTCCTGGTGCATTCTAGAGTTTTCCTTATGTCAGCCAAATGGGACTCCAATCGATCTCTCGAATCGGACGACTACCGCTACACGGACGGCGATGCTCGCCGATTCAAAGCGGAGCGTGACGACACTCGCCGCGAGTTGGAGGTCATCTCCAAGCAAGCCGGGATTGCTGACCTTGAATGGCAGCACGAGCGCAAGCAGCTGCTCGAAGTCATTGATGGTGAGTCCTGCAATCTGCTCAATTTCAATCTCGTCCTCCAAATGATATTAATCTGTTATCCCCTTGTAACCTTGCAGCGCGTGATGCTGAACTTGATCGACTGAAGGCGCTGGTGGAGGAGCTGGCGGACAAGGTGAACGCCCAAGGGGACACACCCGAGGCACGCCTTGGTGCGGTGGCAGGCCGTGTCGACGAGGTGGCCTCCCATGGCGTTCGCCTGGGCGTCGCTACGGGTCTCGTTGCCATGTCGACGCACACCGGCCGCGACTACTCCGAACTCCCGGCCGGTTTTGCTGGCGGCAACCCAGAAGATATCGATGACATCGACGTCTCCATCGAGCGCCTCGAGGGCCATGGCGCTGCCGTCGCCGATTCAATCCATCCCCAGTCTGTCTTGAACAAGCTGTTTGATTAGTTTATACTAGGGATGATTGAATGTAAATAGTAGCTTCCGCAACAATCGAAATTCTTTCCGTCACGTTTGGACTTCCGCGGAAGCATCGATGACCTTGAACACCTTGATTGCCGACTCAGTTCATTCCCAGTCTGTCTTGAACAATTTGTCTCAGTAGTTTGTACTAGGGATTATTGAATTTCGGCAATAAAGCTTATCTTTTGTGATCCCTCTGTGATATCTTCACTGAATTGATGATGTATATTGTTAGCACTAAGGGCAATACAATCTAGTATTGGCCATTTTTCCTCTGTTGGAAATTTTTGTTCTGAAGGCGGCTTCTTCCCGAATGCCGGCTATTTCCATTGTGTCTTAATCAACGATCAATCTCAACGCTAGGATAGTATTTCTTCAAATATCTTCCGTTTATAGCAGCAGTGAATTCTTCTCCCAGTAAAGTTTTCAAAATATATGCATTTCCAGGCACGCATCTAACCACTCTGAAAGGACCTTCCCAATTTGGAGACCATTTGCCGAATGCTGCATATTTGGTTCCAATCGGCAATATCGCTTTCCAAACCAAATCTCCTTCTGCAAATTGCCTGACTTTTACCTTCTTGTTGTAATATTTGGCAACTCGCATCTTATTTTTCTCAATATTTTCCAATGCTTTGAGACGAATCATATGCAAATCTTCCAATTCGTCCATCATCAAGTTACTGTAATCTTTAGAACTTAAATCTTTCTGCAACTGTATTCTCCTTGACTCTGTTTGTAATTCCCATGGCAAAATGGCATGATGTCCATACACTAGTTCATAAGGAGACGTTTTTGTAGCCCCATGAGGAGCCATTCGGTAAGCCCACAATGCTTCATTGAGTACCGAATGCCACCTCCTTGGCTTTTGATCAATTTTTTTCTGTATGATTTTAATCATGATCTTGTTGGAAGCTTCTGCCTGTCCATTGGCTTGAGCATAATAAGGAGAAGAATTCAGTAATTTTATCCCCATACTTTCAGCAAAATCTCTGAATTCTGAAGATGTAAATTGAGTCCCTTGATCTGTGGTAATTGTCTGAGGAATTCCAAATCTGTAAATGATGTGCTCTTTGACAAATTCAATCATATTTTCTGATGCCACCTTTCTCAATGGAATTGCCTCAACCCATTTAGTGAAATAATCTGTTGCTAAAAGTACAAACTTATGCCCCTTGCTTGATGGAGGATTTATTTGGCCAATCAAATCTATTCCCCATCCTCTGAATGGCCATGGCTTGATAATGGGATTCACGTGGCAACCTAGATCGGTTTCGGATTCGGCTATGAGGGCATATGTCATCGCATCGTGAAGCAAAGCCGATTCTAGCCAATACAGATGGGAAGTATCTTATTCTGAAAGCCTCATCTGCTGAAGCCTCACCAAGTTGCATCAAATACCGTGCTATATGCTCCACAGTACTAGTGTCATCCTGTCCTGAAAATTTAGTAAATTCTGTAGGCACTTTAACTCTGTTAGGCAATGACACCCTTTGATACCATTCTGGGAAAGGCGATGAGTACATGTATCCCTGATTTTTAGGCTTCAGACCGAACTGATTTTGCAATACATCGGTCATTTTTTGTGCCATGATATCAACATTGGTATCTTGATTCTCTGGCCTTCCAGTAGGCATTCCTGTAGCACCATGATATCCAGGATTGGGTAGAACATCAATAGCATTATATTCCATGAATTCTGAATATCCATTCCCATACATATCCCTTTGCAGCCTTTTTTTCAAAGGAGATATTTTGTAAGCAGAAGCAGGTGAATTCCCTGTAGTACCGAATGCCGCTTCACCAAATGTGCGAGGTTTTGGTACTGCTTGCTGAGGATCTTGCTGAATTGGGCGACCATTCGCATCTTTTGTCCCAGAAGCTCCAGTTTCTCCAACATTGTCTTTTCCATGAGCATTGTCCTTCTTGCCAGACATAAGCATGATCTTCTTCTTCTTCATGATCAACCCACCTGTAATCAGCATGCCTCTTTCTTGGTTGATCATCAAAACGCCGATCATCACTAGAATGTATCCTGCCAATTCTTTCATGGACAGATCGCACCCTGCCGATTGACAGTTTCCTGCCTGTATTCATCATACCTACCATTGCATTCAGGACAATTATTCCATGTGGGAAGATTCAAACCTTCGTTCCAACAGTGTCTGAAGAATGCACACCCCCAATGCGCACGTTCCAGTCATCAGTGGCAAATACCTCTTGATTTTCTCTATAACCCGATGCACTTTGAGCCAATCTATTTGCTTCTCCATTATCCCCTCTAGGAATGTGTTGCAAAATTACTGATCGAAAGCTCTTTAATATTTCTTTGCATTCTTCATAGTAATTCCTCAAGATATCACTTTTGCATTCATATTCACCATTCAATTGTTTTATGACCAATTCTGAATCCCCAAAAATTTCAACTGCAATGGCTTCTGCTTCTTTCAAATATTGGAGTCCTTTAAGCAATGCCTCATACTCAGCTTGATTGTTAGTAACAGTGGATTGAATGGGATATCCTGTTAATAAACAGCCATCTGCTATAAGCCTATAACGCATCCTCATGCATGTTGTCCTTCTGTAGAGCAGTTGGATGTGATTGTAGTTTGTCAGGAAAGGGCAGAGGTGAGCTTAGCATAGATAGTTCAGTGAAAAAGGATGGCGTCTCTTTTTCGCATACAACACATGCTCTGTAAATTGGGGGAGTGCCTCGTACTTTCGCAGTGACTCGCGTTCTAAATTCTTTTAAATTTCATCTTGATATACGCAGATCTGCAAAAGATTACTCAAGAAAAAGAAGGGAATTGAAGCATTACTGATCCATTTAATGAGCATGTCACACCACATCTCTTTCTCTCCTCTATCGAAATGGCGCTATTTTTCCTCCATGCCACTCGCCGAGCGCAGCACCATGGTCTCGACAGAGATCCCCGGTCCAAGACCCAGCATCACCCCTAACCTTCCATCCAGCTCCTCGCGGTGGCGCCGCCGCAGCTCGTCGAGCACAAAGATCATCGACGCGCCCGACATGTTCCCGTACTCGCTGAGCACGCGCCGGCTCGCCGCGAGCTTCCCGGGCTCCAGCGCTAGCCCCGACTCGACGGCTTCAAGGATCGCCGGCCCGCCAGGATGCACCGCCCAGAACAGGTCGTTCCATCCGCCGCAGCCGAGGCCGAGCGGCGAGACGGCGCCGAACATGCATTCCTCGACGTGCCGGCGCACCAGGTCCGGCATCTTCGGAGACGGGCGGAACGCGAGGCCGCATTCGCCGATAGTTTCTGATGAGAGTAGTTTTACAGTCTCAGGGTACATGAAGGTCACAAAACCGCTCTTAGGCCCCTTCCGCTGAACAAAAATTTTCAGATAACTGACAGGCCCAAACTTCCTGTCATAAATATCCATAATATCATTTCTAGACATCATGACAGTAGCATAACAGGTAGAGAATCCACGTTGAGCATTGCACTTAGTATACATTCATATACCAATACCTGAAGTAGTTCCAAGCATCTTTGACAGTGAATCTGGTAAGAGGAGAGAAGTTAAGTACGACTTCAGTTATAATGGTCGGAGTTGGAGGAGCAAGCACCAATTTGGAATCAGCAGCCAAGCCACTTGAATCAAGAGCATCTTCCTCCGGGAGTACATAATGCTGTCCATCACTGAAGTTGAAACAGCAATATTCATCGTGAGATGCATAAAGCAAAAAAAAACAGTTAGGTAGTTGCAAGTTAAGATAAAGATGTGATGAAACATGACTATTAACTCCAAAATATTAAAGAGCAGATATGCATAAAACCTCTCAATCACTTTGATGGTGCCAAGCTGGATGAGCAGACATATGAGGCTGTAATGGGGCTCTCGTTGGAAGTCCTTGACCAAGAGAGACTTTCCATACTTCTCAAAGTATATCATTGGCAGATGCTCAAGTGAGACTAGTGATGGTTGCTGTGAAATCAGGAGCTGTCTGATCTCCTCGTCCAACTTGGGCAGTGTCTCAAGGGAGTGGACTAGCCACTCGTTCCTCATTCCATAAATGTACGACTCGTGGGAGTACTGACAGTTCCTACCATACTTACAACAACCACCCACAAAGTGATCATGGCAACGCCCTATTCGGTTTCTTTGGGGCGCCTTGGAGCTTCTGTGTGGAGGAACATTCTGAAACGCATTTGGATGATCTCTCATTAGAACATTGGGGGGCAATGGAGGCTGCATCCCACTAAACATGATGCTTGGACCAAACTGAGGCAGCGGCGGTCCAATTTGCCCAATTGGGGGCCATGGAAGCTGAGTTCCATAAAAACTGCCGCTTGGATAAAACTGAGGTTGGCCGTTGAACAGGGAGAATGGAGGCTGTATTCCGTAAGAATTGCCACTGGGGTCAAACTGAGGTTGCCCATAGAGCACAGGGACTGGAGCCTGATTTCCAGGAAAGCTGCTGCTTGGATGCATCTGAGGCTGAGGCTGGGGTAATTGTAAGACATGTACCAATGAAGGTGGCTGTGGTATGAGTAACTGCTGGAATTGTGGCGGGCGGGCTTCAAGGGAAGCCATCACCTCATGGAACAGGGTGCGCACTTGCTCAATGGAGCTGGATGAGTACTGTCTGATCTCCGCAGGCAATCTGTACCTGGTGATGTAGTCAACGAACCATTGGGCGTTCGGTGCATCAATCTGCAGGGCCTTATTCAGCAACAGCATCCTGCATTCATCTATATCCGGTTCTTGTTTCCTTCAGCAAGAACAGAGATGTTGGAACAAGGAAACCCATCACAGAGCAAGGTTTCGTGGTAACAAATGGCAGGTGATTCTTCTCAGGGAAATTGAAAGAAGACGCGACAGGCATGGAGAACAATAGTGCACAAGAAAAAGAAAAACTTGAATCGTTCTCTGCCTCAACCCAACAATTACATAGCAGACAGACATTTTGCGTGATTCCTCTTCCCCCCATTTCGCCATTCCAAATTGAACAACCAAACAACGGGTATGGTCTTTATTAGCAGATGCAGGAACTCTAATCGCAAACATCCATCTTTTGGAGGTGTAGTTGGATGATGAAGCGTGGAGGTGGCGGCTTAAAAGTGTCGCCGAATATAAATGCTGCAAATATTTGATATATCGCTCGACACTCCAAACATGTCAAAACGAACCAATGATCAAGAACCGCCGTTCCCAAGAACCTTCCTCCAAGATCCAACCAAAGCCCACCAATTGCTATTCCTCCATCAGAACAAGGTAATAATCCCAATTCCCAATAAACGAAAAACCCACGGCGACGAAAGAAAAGACGAGGTAAGCCTGCTCATCCCTGACCAAGAACCGCCCTGGGTTCCAAGAACCCGTCTCCAGGACCCAACCAAAGTCCTGTGCCTCCAGAACCTAACCAAAGACCTGTGTGCCCGCTCTAAGAACCCTCCCGCATGGAGCACATGGAGTAGTTCTTTACGGCATCAGAGCACTGACCTCATCATCTTCCCCCACCGGCCGGGAAGCGCGGCAGCACGCGAAACCAAGAAACGCGGCGGGGAGGGAGGCGCGGGGCGGCCGGCCGACCACCAATGCCGTACCTCGCCGCGCGCCCAGAGACTTCGCGTGGGGATGGCAATCTGCCCGGGTGTTGTGGAGAGGTGGTGCTCTTTGCCGGTTGGGGCCCCCGGGGGCGAGGGCTTTATATCCCGACGCCGAGGCCGAGGGGCAGGGAGCGGCGCTGCGAGACCGGCGTGTGCAAAGTCGGTCGGCGGTTGCGAAGTGCCAACACGAGAGAGCACGAGTCTCCTCGGCAGGGGAACTCTCTCACTGGCGCGTGGGCCTGAGCGACCATGGCCCCACAAGACAGTGGGACAAATCCCTCTGAAGTAACTGGGGTTTTTTATGGACTTCAGCTTCTTCATTTTATTCCTTTTTGAGCATATTGACTTCAGGTTTTTTTTTCTTTCGCGGGTTTTTTTGAAAACTTTTTTCGCGGGTATATTGACTTCAGGGTGCGGCAACTGGCAAGTCACTAGAAATGTCTTTTTCATTTACCATTTTTAGAATGGAAAAGTCTTTGAAATATCATGCGTATTATCATCTGTACTGCTTATCATTGATCACATATTGGTTTTCAATCTGGCACGAAATGTTAGTTCAAAAAAATTATATAAACTTGGTTTCAAACAAATTTAAAGTAAATAGTAGTTTGATACAATCTGGGAAGAAATGTTAGTTACAATAATATTAGATAAATTTGATTTCAAACAAATTTAAAGTAAATAGTAATTTGATACTGATGAAGTAGTAATTAAAATATGCAACTAAATATATCCCACATTCTCATACTAAGAGAGCACAAAATCCTCTTAGTGCACGTATATCAGGGCATACCTAATCATAAGCAATTGGCATTGCTCTCCAGCTTAGCCAACGGTGTTCAGCCCTGTTCGTTTGGATTGTTTCTAGCGAGCCAACAGTGTTTTTCTCTCAGTAAAAACTAGCGCCAGCCACCAACCACCAACTGGTCAGCCGTGTTTTTTCTCAGCAAAAACCAGCGCCAGCCACCAACCAAACGAACAGGGCGTTAGGCTGCGAGAATTTGAGGTTTGAATCCAGCAAAGCCTGATCCTGCCAAAACAAAAATTTAGTAAAGACAATATCTAAGTTCCCAAACTGAATTACATGCGTATGCATAAACCTCAAAATAATCCCATGATATCAAGTAAATGTAAAACAAAATATCCATAGGCAAAAAATTTTGAGGGATCTGAACACAAAGATAATGAGGCAATTTTATAAATTTGATATATGACATTACAAATTTCCTTTTTCTGACATATGCCATTACAATTCGCGTATTCGTAAATATGCCATTATAACTCTTACATATTTTTAAATGTGCCACTATATACGTCTTTGATTTTATTGGATCCATCTTTGATTTTCTTGGACCCACCAGAAAATCTTGTATTATTGTATGGTCTAAAATACCCTGCTACTTCTCTCCTCGCTCCCTACCTCACGTGTAGGCCCCCCACCTATCTACATCATCTTCTCCATCCCGTCCACATCCTCGGCAACACGCGATGGCTGGGCAGCTCGGCCCTGGAGGAGCAGCGCGCCCGCGCCGGCGGAGGGGCGGCTTCGTCCGGCGGAGCTCGCGCCCTTGGTGGTGGAGCAGTGCGGCGGCGGCGCAGCTCGGCCGCGGTGGAGGTCGCACACGCGGCGGCGGGGCGCAAGGTCGGGGCGGGGCGTGGATACACATCTAGATGTGTATAAGAGACAGGTGTCATTTA
>OAMR01000282.1:1563304-1594248 GCA_900205405.1 Echinochloa crus-galli | reverse complement strand
TATGCTATGTGGTAAGGTAGCTCGGCCGCGGTGGAGGTCGCACAAGCGGCGGCGGGGCGCGAGGTCGGGGTGGGGCGTGGCAGCGCGGCGGCGGAGATCATGGCCGCGGCAGTGGGGCAGCTCGGTCCCGGCGGAGCAGCGCAGCGGCAGAGCTGCGCGGTGGAGGCACAGGCGCAAGGTCGTGCCAGGGTGCCACGGCGGCGCACGTGAGCGGCCGGGATTGGGGAAGAAATGAGGAAGACGATGGTTCAGTGGGGGTATTTTGGCCCATACAAAAATATTAGATCTATGTTGGTCCGATAGCATCAACTACGTATAAAATGGCACATCTCAAACAATAAATTGTAATGGCATATCTTGCGAATACGCGAATTGTAATGTCATATGTCTGAAAAGTGAAAATTGTAACGGCATATATCCAATCAATTAATTTTATAAGAACTTCGATGAATTTAATGCGTGACAAGCTCAAAGTGGAAGGTACACTTTACGTATAGGAACTATAATTAATAAAGCTCTTCAATAAGCATGGATGAATTATGGGTGTGCTTAATTCCAAAAAAAGAAAGAGAAAGTTTGATGAAAATGTCACATCGGACACTGTAGCGCACTGTAGCACTTTTCGTTCGTTTGTGGTAAACATTGTCCTACAATGACCTAACTAGGCTCAAAAGATTCGTCTCGTCAGTGTTTTATTTACATACATTTAATACTCCGTGCAAGAGGAGAGATATTTGATGTGATTTAATGTGATAGGTGAATAGTGAAGTTTGAAGAGAGAATTTTTGGAAAAGTTTGAAAAGTGAACACGACCTATAAATATATACTAGTTCCATCAAGATTATTCCAAGAGAGTGAAGGAATCATCACAAATAATGCGTTCACTGCAAGCGACATCCGTAGTCATGTACTTGACTTGCATGTTTATTTGCGTTTCCTAATGTAAGAGTTCGGTGCATTTTAGAAGTGTTGTTGTCTACACACTTGTAAAGATAGCTCTAAATCTTATAATATGTGATTTTTGGCGTGCCAAGCGAATTGTTTTTACCGAAGCCCCCGCGTCGCCCCTCTCCCTGGGACTCGGGCGGCCGCCCTAGATCCCGCCGCCACCTCCCTCTCCCCCCGCTCCCCCAGCTCGTCGTTGCCGGAGGGCTTCGCCGGAAGCCCGGCGGACCCGGGGATGGCGGCGGCGGGGCGGCTCTCCGGCGGCCGCGCCCGGATCTGGCGGCGCCGCCCATGGCGCGCGGTGGCGGCCGGATCCGCGGGCGGGCGCGCCGGCAACCGCACCGGTGGGGAGCTGCAGCTGTCGGGGCGTGTGCGGCCAGCGTGCCTGAGCGGTCGTCCTGAGGACGCCCAACGCCGGGACTGGGCTCTCACCAACTGTTTGTTTCAGCTGCAGATTGTGAAAAACAGCTTATAGAATGTATATAGATTTTAAAATCCGGTGGAATCCATATAGCTAGATTGTTACAATCTAGAGGCTAGACTATTATAATCACAATTTGGGTGTTTCTTTGAGCTTTGGATTGTGCATTTGTGCAATCACAATCTAGCAATTGCAACCTGTACCAAACAGTCCCTATGCTATGCTCAGCTCCTAATATGTATTGACAATATATGTAAACCCTGTTAGATTCATTATGCTTAACTGTGGCCTAATTTGACATCCTTGATGGTCTTCTGTCAGAATTCGAGACAAAGGAGGCTTGTGAACGTGCATATTTTAACACTATGTTCGGTATTCAGCTCAGGGCGGAGGAGGCATTGGATGGCGTAACAGTTCGGATGCTGGTTGGCAGTATCTGCACCAAGTCTTCGTGCTGTTGCCTGGAAGAAGCATCAATGGTGGTTGGTGTCCAGAGTTTTCAGTTCTTTGTAAGGTCTGACAAACGTGTTATAGCGATCTTGGTGGTCGCGTAGGACTACTAGACCCCTTGATGGATGTAATTTTGATATTTTTGTTTGGCTGTAGCCGTTTTGGTCAAGGCCGGATAATAAATTATCCATTATTAAAAAAAGCGAATTGTTTTAGAATACGCCTCTAGCTAAACAGGGTTATGTGCGAGCAAAAAAAAACTTAGCAGCGACGCCTGTTTTTGCATCACGGTTCCAATATAAAATAATATTATGCTATGTGGTAAGGAGTAACATATTTACAGTAGAAGTTAAAAAAAACGTATTTACAAGTATGGCTTTACATGACCGTTGATGATCCGGCGGTTGAGGTAGCCGATACACCAAACCGTTGTTCCTCCAGACAGCAGGGACGCCGGACGCAGACTGCACGAAACTTTTAGACCGCTGATTTCTCGAGTGAATGGGTGGGATCGATCACAACAGTAATACTACAGTAATAAACAATTCCCGGTGAACAAAACCACTACAGTGATCACACTACCGGAAACCCATCCTTCGCCGTGTGCCCGAAACTTCGCCGTGTGCTTTTCATCGGGCACACGGCGAAGCCTTAGTTCGCCGTGAGTTTTTGTGAGCACACGGCGAAGCCATACTTCGCCGTGAGTCGAAAAAAAGCACACGGCGAAGAATTAATTTGCCGTGTGCTATTTTTGACACACGGCGAATTATCACTTTGCCGTGTGCTTTCTTTTTGGCACACGGCGAAGCTATAATTTTTTATTTTCTCCCCACCTGCACGGGGCAACGGCGTCTACGGCGGCAGGTGAGATGCCACCGTTATAATTCGCCGTGTGCCAAAAAAACACACTGCGAAGAATTACTTCGCCGTGTGTAAAAAAAAGCACACGGCGAAGAATTAATTCGCCGTGTGCTTTTTTGTGACACACGGCGAAGTAATTCTTCGCCGTGTGCCTCATAAAATGCACACGGCAAAGCATACAAAAAAATTATCTCCTGCCTTCCAAACTTTTTTCCCCGCTCCACATGCAACATGTGGGAATCCATATTAAAAATTGGTACATATTTGCACATATTTGATATATCTAACTAATTAATTACATTTCAAGCAATTTTTTGAATCAAATCAATGAACTGCAAGTGATTCAAATAACAGAAGAAAATGAATAAAAAATGATATTTATGTTATTTGGACCGATTTGAGACCTTTTCTATGAAATTAAAAGAAATTTCGAACAACTTGACCTCGAAACACGACTACGACCGTGTGTCCAAATGATTTTTAAATTCTAAGAAAAGTAAATTAAGTCTGAAAATCATGAAATTTATCATGAAGTGATGGTATCATATATATGGGCTGTGATAAAAAGTTGAGAAGATTTCGCACACTTTGTCATATCGATGCTTACAAAATCGAAAGATCTCACAAAAAGTGTATGTGTGATTGTACTTAGTGTGAGTGGATGTATGTTTTGACTACTAACTTTTTTATATAATCTCATACGAAAAAATACTTTATACCAAAGTCGTACATCTCGACGAAATATAAAACTTTGTAGTTGACAACTTTTATATTTGAGATTGTTTAATGCCTCAAAACATTATTATAAGTTATCTAATTTGAAATTTGAAATTTAAAAATTTATAAATGACCTCAAATGTGAATATTGTCTATAACAAACTTGTCGGCCTTGAAGAGATGTAAAAGTTTGTAGTTGACAACTTTTTAATTTGAAATTGTTTAATATTTTAAAATATCCTTATAACGTATCTAATTTGAAATCTTAAATTTTTAAAATTTTGAAATGACCTCAGATGTAAATTTGTTCTATACCAAAGTTGTAGGTCTCAAAGAGATGTAAAAGTTTGTAGTTTACACCTTTTTCATTTGAAATTGTTTAGCCACCCAAAATTTTGATACAAGTGCAAAGGGAAAACACACGTCGCCACGTCATCAATCCGCACCATCAAAATCGAGGTCCCTGTTTGGTCCAAAGGTGAGCACGTGGATCGATGACGTGGCTCTCTCATTCCTTTCCCACTCTCTCTCCTCTCTCCCGCATGACTCTTTCTTTTTCCCTCTCTCTCCTCTATCTCCCTCACAACTCTCCCTGGCGTCCGGGTGGCCGGCGCGGCCGGGCGGCGCAGACCGGCGGCGAGGGCGCGGGTGCGGCGTGGGCCGTCGCGCGGCGCGCGGCACGGGCACAGGCGCGGAGGTGCGGGCGCGAGCGCGCGGCGCGGACGCAGTCGAAGCGACGGCGCGCGGGCACGGGCACAGGGGCGCGGAGGGTCGGCGCGAGCGCGGCGGCGCGGTCGCGGGCTGGGCGGCGGCGCTGACTGGCGGCGCAGTCGCGGCACACGGCGCGCGCGCCACGACGGCGCGACGCGGTCGTGGCGGCACGGGCGGCGCGAGCGGCGGCAACGGGCGCGGCCGCGCGGCGGGCAGCGGCCGCGGCAGACACGGCGCGCAGCGACGCCGCGTCGATGGCGGCACGGCGGCGGCGGGCGGCGGCCGCGGCGGGCAAGTGGCGCGGCGGCCGCGCTGGCGGGCAGCGGCCGGCGCGGCCAGACAGCGGCGCGGGCAAGCAAGGCGGCCCGGCTGTCGATGCGGCGAGGTGGGTGGCGCGGCGGCGCTAAGTCCCGGCGAGGTGGGCGCTGGGCGGTCGCGAAGCCGGGCAGGCGGTGGGCGGGCGGCGCGACCCGGCTCGGCGGGCGGCCGGCTCGCGGGCACTTTTTTGTTTTTTTGGTTTTTTGAATGCTTTCCGTGTGCTAGTCCATGCCGCACGGCAAAGATTTGAAAAAGAAAGAGACGGAACGCTTCGCCGTAGGCCACACACGGTGAAGCCTTCGCCGTGTGCTAGAGGGGCTTCGCCGTGTGCCCTAGACACACGGCGAAGAATCGAAATCCGGTAGTGTCAGCAGTGGTGAACAGTTCTCCGTCTCTCAGTTGGTGACTGCTTAAGTTGCCGTTGCTACTATACAACTGCACCGGATCCGTGTCCGCCAAAGGTGAATCTCAACATTTGAACCCTAAGAAAAAAATATACTACATCCATTCCAAATTATTATTCGTTGTTAACTTTTTTCTATTATCTTTGGTCATTCATCTTATTCAAAAAATTTATCCAAATATACAAACTAATAAGTTATTTTTGAAGTATACACGATGATAAAGCGAGTCACATACAAAATAAACGATACTTGTAAAATTTTTTGAATAAGATAAACGGTCAAACATTAAGCGAAAAAGTTAACAACGAATAGTAATTTGGAATGGAGGTAGTAGCATAGAAGTAATGTACTCCGTAGAATCGTGTATGATTTGCTTAGCTTCATCCTTCAAACTCTTCACCTAGACGGCAGTTACATAAGCGGTCAATCCACCCAAGGCACCCACTACATGTATTTTGCTGCTTCTTTAATATAAAATATATAGCCACTTTTATATTAAAAAATCCAGTAATTGTGAATCGTGAGTACCGGTTTGGTATTTTTTTTATGAAATACTACTACAGATATACACTCACACACACGTATACGTAATAACATATACGTAAAACATGTCTCTATAAGCACCTTCAAAATACTTGGCTAGCATATTCCATCTTAAAATTTAAGAAGCCTACACAAAATCTATCTCTATATTTTTTAATAATGGAAATTAATCCAGCCTTGACCCATAGGGCTACGGCCACTGTTTACAAATTCACAGCACTTCCGTCTGCTCACACCAAGTACTTAGGAAAACACATCATAAAGGTAACACCTTCAAGCCAACACCTTTGAGATACTAGGATGGCATATCCAATACTGAGATTTACGAAGTCGCCATAGATGCCTCACTGTAAATATCGACTGACACCGAAAAAAAACTACATCTAAATTATGAAATAAATATAGAAAAATAAATGATAATACTAAGTCAAGGGCTTGAACCTCGTTGAGCCGACGACTTAAACTCAAATGGATAATAAGTTCCTTGAGTTTTGTATTTTTATACCATCAAAATAATATACTTGAATGCCTTTACAAAAACATAATCGAAATTATATGCCGTGAAACGAATCAATGAAATTTTCCGTCTCAGGAACAACGGACAGCACAATTATACTATTTTTTACGCATACATTGCCAAGATGAATCATGAAATCGGACAATGAAATTGGTACATACAGTAAATCTGGTCTTCAACATGACTTTTGACATCTCACTAGTTTACACAAACAAACAGCAATGATCATTACTTGAGACAACCAAAATCTAAGGTTTCTGACAGAACATTTTCGGTACTGCTTTTCTTTGCAGGCCACTACCATAATATTTTCGTACCTCCTTTGCATGTGTGGACTGTATAGACTACAAAGTAACGACCGGTAACTGGGACACCGGTATTTCTTTGGTACATGGCACAAACCAACCAATAAGGGAAACTAAGCACCACGGGCGAAACAAAAGAAAAATCAACACACCGACGCAGCACTCAGAAGTCAGAACTGAAAGAAGAATTGATTTGAGAAAAAGGTATTTGATTAAAAGAACCATCTAATTAACATTATGTTATCACCTTGGTGTACCTCTAGGTTGTAACATATCAAGACAAGCAAACAAGCTAAAACTTCATTGTAACCAGTTAGAAGTACCGCAAAAGGATCGATAGCATAAACCTAACCCAAATGGCACATTACAAGATGATCTACACTGAAGCCTGAAAACCATCAGTTCCTTCAGGAGTACCTAAAACAGCAATGAAGAGTCCCCACAGGCCACAGCTGCTGCAGGCCAACAGCGAGATTCAGCTAAGATCATTTCCATTGAGGGAAGCTAGGAAAACCTTGTTGGCTGCTGGTGTTGAACGAGCCAGCAGCATTTAGCGGGCTTCCATGCCCACCAGAGGATTCAGTACCCCTCGACGAAGGACTGCTGGCAGTATGAAACCCACTGAAAGCAGGTTTCTCAGGTGCTGATCTAGGGTCAAGCTCCATTTTCCCATCAGCCAGAAAGCTCCCAATGACCACCTGCAGAGCAGGATGACAAAAACACAATCTATTAGGAGAATAATCTCAATCTACAGGTAATAACTGCAAAAAGAAGCTGTGCATTAAGGCTAATTCCAAAATGGAAAAAAGGAAGCCATGCATGAAATGGTTTTCATTGTATGAAATTTTATGGTAGGGATGGTGGTATGCGTTTTTGTGATGAAACAAAAGACTTTCAAAGCAAGTAGAGGGAGGTTTGGAAATATGGAAGATCATGAAATTTGGTAAAGATCTTAATTAGAACTATCAAAAGCATGTACAATCAGAAAAATAGGGGAACCTGAACTGGCGAAGACGCAGTTAGAGGTCCTGCTACGGCACCACCTAAAACATGCCCATCAGGACCAGCAAGAGAAACACTAAGTCCACCTGTTCGACTGGTTATCCCAGCACTTTCTGACAGCAGATATGAGCCAGCCAAAGAGAGGATCTCAAAACGGCCCTGCATATCGGATGCAAGAAAATATGATGTTATTTGAAATTCAATGGAAGTCTATAAGTTAATTACTTCTAGAACTTGCAAAACAATGTGCCCCTTTTAGAGATGTGTGGTAATGAAAATAACTAGGTCCCGAGTTCCCTTCTACTATGCTCCTTCCATTACCATTTTCTTTTTATCTCAATAAATTCAAATGGTGTAGCTGGGATATACATAGCAGAAAAAAAAGGATATTTAAACTGAACAGACACAAAGATGGAAGAATCTATAAACCTCATAAGTTACTGTTCCACCAGAAGGGTCTCCTAGGCGCAGGGTCACATTGGATACAGCGCCATTGGCTGTGAGGATACAAACTGCCCATCCATTCCCAGAATATGACATGGCTCTTGATGCTATATCCTGAAATCATGAATTCTTCTTTAGAAGGTTATCAGGAAAGAGCAATCTATCTATACTATAAGGATCCTAGAGAATTGAAAACGATTTCCACCAAAAAAACCCACCCCCACCCTCTCACAGATGCCCCACCTGTCAGATTTTTTTGGGGTGGGGGACGTGGGAAAGGTGGGAAAAACTTGATGTTCCAGGCACTCATTCTCCGCAAAACCTTTTTCACCCAACGTCACGCGCGTACCCACCTCCGGCCAGGTGGGCCCCTAACTCCTCACGTGCACACAATTATCCCGTATTGCTAATAGACAAAAAAATTAAAGAGTTTTTCTCCATAAAAATAAAGACTAACTAACTCGAAAAATAATGTGCCTCTAAATTTGAGAATAGCTAAAGCTCTATATACACACGTGCGTGCGCACGTGTGCCACGGCTGCTAGTCTACAAAACAATACATTTGTATATCTGGGGGAAAAGGGTCGCGGCAAGAGGAGATCTCTCTGGAAGTCGGATGCGTGTGGACAGGACAGGCGCACCGCGCACCGGCTACAGTTACTGCTCGCCGTGCGGGTATCCGCCTATCCGGTATATCCAGATTTGAACTTTTACAATTTACGATAATCTTCTATTGATAGTTTTTAATCAGTAAAATCAAAATTTTATAATACAAATTTATAATAATTAAATTAGATTTTTTATCAAATATACTCTCCAATAATCATAAATATTATAAAAATAAATATTCAAAGTGTAACTTAGACAACTATGTTAAAGCCACACCTACCAACTAACTCGAAAAATAATGTGCCTCTAAATTTGAGAATAGCTAAAGCTCTATAACGTGCGTGCGCACGTGCAACCAGCTAGTCTGACAAAATGAAAAGAAAAAATAAAATAAAGGCTTAGAAACATGTGAAAAATAACTGTTATGGGCTTGGTTGGAATTAAGGGTGTAAACAGACTAGTGCTTGGCCACTGCCTAAATTCTGTGGCTGTTTTAGGTTGGTGGTTATTTCTTGGTCCAGTACTGCACATGTTCTAAACTTTTGTGACATATGATGTGGTGTCTTTTGTTGAGCCTGTATTTGTTTTCGTCTCTTCCTTCTATAATGAAATGATACTCGGCTCTCTTGCATATTTGACAAAAAAAAAACAAAAAAAACAGAGGAGTTGGAAACTGCTAGCAGAGGACAATGTCCCTAACATCATCTCACTATGGTAATGGTGGTGTGGCAAGATGTCCTCGTAATTTTTGTCTGCACTTTATTATCGCTTCATGAATAAAGAGCAATAATAGGAAGTGTTGACACTCAAATTGGGCCAAAGGCCAAACCGGTCTGACCGGTTTGCCAAACCGGTCAGACCGGTTTTATTCTGTAATTCGAGTAGGATTAGGATTCCAAGTTTAATCCCATATTGTAACCTATTCGAAAGGGGTAAGACTTCCCAGGCCTATAAATATAAAGGCTAGACGGCCGATTGAGGTATTCCCAATCGAATCAAACACTTTTATCTTTACTTTTGTGTATCTCTCAAACCCTAATCTTTTCCAACCCCCATATTCTGTTCTTTGCTCGTCTCTACGGCGTTCAAGGACGTTCTAGGTGGCCTGCCGACCCTAGAGCAACCCTAGATTAGCTCGAGCTCCGACGGGGTCCCTCCCGAGCTCGAGTTTCTAGGTCTTCACGACCACCTGCCAGAAAGCGGTCTGACCGGTTCCAGGAACCGGTCTGACCGGTTTGCCCGAGGAGCTCAGTGGCGGGAAAGACGAAGAATTGATCAAGACAAACATGACGGTCAGTGGAGTTGGTGGAGGTGATCCCATTGGTGCCAAGGGGGTGGCTTCTATGGAGTTGACCGTCGGGAGCAAGACTATTGCTACGGCTTTCTTCGTCTCCGAGGTGCAAGGTAACTTCAGTTTAATCCTTGGTCGAGATTGGATTCATGCAAATAAATGTATTCCATCTACCTTGCATCAATATCTTATTCAGTGGATCGGCGATGAAGTTGAAGTTGTCCATGGTGACAATTCTTCCTTTGTTGCAACGGCCGATTCCGATTCTCTTAGTGCAAATGAGAAGGTCCAATGTTTGTCGGGCATGGATTTGACCGACTATGAGCTGATCAGTTGCACCAAGGATGGTTTTGTTCCTGCTACATTAAAGCCGATGGAAAATCGGTTGAATTACTTATTGTAATTAATGGAGCAGAAGAATCAACAGAGACAAACCGGTCAGACCGCTTCTGGAAACCGGTCAGACCGGTTTGGGTCTGAACAGCGCCGACCGAGCCAAACCGGTCAGACCGCTTCTGGGAACCGGTCAGACCGGTTTGCGTCTGGACAGTGGCTTCAAGACCGAATTGATCATCATCGAGCTCATTCGGCCGGCATGTTCGAAGCTATTGAAGATCTTGGTGATATGGACAAATTGGGTCAGGGTTTTACATCAGCCGATCCTTTAGAAAAAATAGATATTGGTGATGGTACTATTCCTAGGCCTACTTTTATAAACAAGAATTTATCGGCTACGTTTAAAGCCGAATTAATAAATTTGTTGAAAGAGTATGTCGATTGTTTTGCTTGGGAGTACCGTGAGATGCCTGGTTTAAGTCGTGACTTAGTTGAGCATCGTTTACCAATAAAAGCCGGTTTTAGACCTTTTAAACAATCGGCTAGACGTTTTAATCCCGCTATTTATGACCGAATAAAAGAAGAGATTAATCGTTTATTAGATGCTGGTTTTATTCGGACTTGTCGTTATGCGGAGTGGATTTCTAATATTGTTCCCGTTGAAAAGAAAGATTCGGGAAAACTTAGAGTTTGCATTGATTTTAGAGATCTTAATAAAGCCACTCCAAAAGATTCATATCCTATGCCTATAGCCGATGTCTTAATCAATGAAGCTTCTGGACATCGTGTTGTTAGTTTTCTTGATGGTAATGCCGGATATAATCAAATCTTCATGGCCGAAGAGGATATGCACAAAACGGCCTTTCAATGTCCGGGATTTATTGGTTTATTTGAGTGGGTGGTTATGACCTTTGGATTAAAGAACGCCGGTGCAACTTATCAAAGAGCTATGAATTTAATCTTTCATGATTTACTTGGTGTTATTGTGGAAGTGTATATTGATGATATTGTAGTTAAATCGGATGGCTTGGATTCTCATTTAGCCGATTTGAGACTTGCTCTTGAAAGGATGCGACGGTATGGTTTAAAGATGAATCCACTCAAATGTGCTTTTGGTGTTTCGGCTGGGAAGTTTCTTGGGTTTGTTATTCATGAGAACGGCATAGAAGTTGATCCCAAGAGAATTGAAGCTATGAAGAAAGTCGAAGCTCCTACTTGCAAGAAGGACTTGCAAAAGTTTCTAGGCAAGGTAAATTTCTTGAGAAGATTTATAATTAACTTGTCTGGAAAGGTTGATGCTTTTACTCCTTTACTTCGGCTAAAGAATGAAGCCGATTTTACTTGGGGGGCAAAACAGCAAGAAGCTTTTGATAAAATCAAAGAGTACTTGTCTTCACCACCGGTGCTTAGGGCGCCTAAGCGAGGAGTTCCATTCAGACTTTATGTGGCGGCTGAAGATAGAACTATTGGAGCTGTTTTGACTCAAGAAATCGGCGATAAGGAGTATGTGATTGCTTATGTAAGCCGACGGCTCATTGATGCAGAAACAAGGTATACTTTTATTGAGAAATTATGTTTATCCTTGTATCATGCTTGTACTCAATTGCGGCATTATCTACTATCTAGTACTTGCATCGTGTTGTGTCAAACCGATGTGATTAAACATATGTTGCAAAAGCCGATATCTAGTGGAAGAGTCGGCAAGTGGGCTTATGCTTTGGTTGAGTATGATTTGACTTGTGAACCTTTGAAATCAATGAGAGGTCAAATTGTAGCCGATTTTATTGTTGAACATCGGATTAATGATACTTGTGAAATCGACGTCGGCTATGTTACTTGTACACCATGGAAGCTATACTTTGATGGATCGGTTTGCAATGATGGGCAAGGAATTGGTGCTGTTTTGATTTCTCCAAGTGGCGCCGTTTTTGAGTTTTCAAACCGATTGGAAGAAAAGCGAACCAATAATCAAGTTGAATATGAAGCTCTTTTATTTGGCTTGGAATTTTTGCAAGACATGGGAGTAAAACATGTTGAAGCTTTTGGTGATTCGCTCCTGGTGGTACATCAAGTATCAAAGGTATGCCAATGTTATAATGGTTCATTAAATGCATATCTTGATAGATGTCTCGATATCATTGCTTCTTTTGATGAATTCACTATAAGACATATTCCGAGAGAAGATAATGGTAAAGCAAATACTCTGGCTCAGAAAGCATCTGGTTATGTGGTTGCAAAGAAATATTTCTATCTCCAAAAACCGATGCGAACCAAAGCCGAGGTTCTGGTTCTGGACGAACCGGTCACACCGGTTTCAGAAACCGGTCAGACCGGTTGTATTGCCAGAACCGGTCTGACCGGTTCTGAAAGCGGTCAGACCGCTTTGTCCCCTGACAAGGGCAAAAATCCTTTGGATGATGCTAATCAATCCAAAGTTGAAGATCAGGATTGGAGGGTACCCATTATTGTTTATTTGAGGGATCCTGGTCGTGGTGCAGATAAAAATATTCGGCGAACATCATTCAAATACGTTTTGCTTGGCGATGAACTCTATCGTCGAAACGCCGAAGATTTGTTGTTAAAATGTCTTGACTCGGATCAGGCCAAGGTTGCCATGGCTGAGGTTCATGAAGGTATTTGTGGTACACATCAATCGGCTCCAAAGATGAAGTGGTTACTTAGACGAGCCGGTTTTTATTGGCCTACTATGACGGCAGATTGTTTTAAGTATTACAAAGGATGTGAGGAATGTCAGAAGTTTGGTAATTTGCAATTTGTTCCTGCTGCGTTGATGCATCCTATTATTAAGCCGTGGCCGTTCCGAGGTTGGGGATTGGATTTTATTGGACAAATTAATCCTCCATCATCAAAAGGGCATCGTTTCATATTGGTTGCTACGGATTATTTTACTAAGTGGACTGAAGCGATTCCTTTGAAGAATATGACGCATCGAGAGGTGATTGAGTTTGTTACTCAAAATATTATTCATAGATTCGGTATTCCCCAAACATTGACAATGGATCAAGGTACTTCATTTATGTCTAAGGAGGTACGTGAATTCGCCGAATCCTATAGAATTAAGTTGCTCAATTCATCTCCATATTACGCTCAGGCTAATGGACAAGCCGAGTCAAGTAATAAAACTTTGATTAAATTGATCAAGAAAAAGATAGCAGAAAAACCTAGAAGATGGCATGGAGTTTTATCCGAAGCATTATGGGCTCATCGTATATCTAGACATGGTGCTACTAAAGTTACTCCTTTTGAGCTTGTTTATGGTCAAGAGGCCGTTTTACCTGTTGAGGTGAATCTGGACGCCTATAGATTGGCTAGGCAAAATGATCTTGATGCTGTTGATTACCACAATTTGATGTTGGATAATATTGATGAGGTAACCGACAAAAGATTGAAGGCTTTAAAGGAGATTGAGAGAGATAAGCTTCGGGTTGCTAGAGCTTACAACAAGAAAGTGCGAGGAAAATATTTTCAAGTTGATGAGCTTGTTTGGAAGACGATCTTGCCTATTGGATCAAAAAGCAACAAGTTTGGTAAATGGTCACCAAGTTGGGAAGGGCCTTATAGAGTTGTCAAAGTCATCTTTGGGAATTCTTACATGTTGGAGACACTGAAGGGAGATCCTTTGCCTAAAGCTATCAACGGGAGATATCTGAAGAAATTCTATCCAAGTGTTTGGCAAGATGCGTAAAGATCAATGGCCGATATATTATTGAATATCGTCCTTAGTATAAATTTTTAGCTCCTGAGTTGTATTTACTTGCTTTTTAGTTCTCAAGTTCACTAAAAACGCAGGGGGGCATGTGTTGACACTCAAATTGGGCCGAAGGCCAAACCGGTCTGACCGGTTTGCCAAACCGGTCAGACCGGTTTCGTTCTGTAATTCGAGTAGGATTAGGATTCCGAGTTTAATCCCATATTGTAACCTATTCGAAAGGGGTAAGACTTCCCCGGCCTATAAATATAAAGGCTAGACGGCCGATTGAGGTATTCCCAATCGAATCAAACACTTTTATCTTTACTTTTGTGTATCTCTCAAACCCTAATCTTTTCCAACCCTCATATTCTGTTCTTTGCTCGTCTCTACGGCGTTCAAGGACGTTCTAGGTGGCCTGCCGACCCTAGAGCAACCCTAGATTAGCTCGAGCTCCGACGGGGTCCCTCCCGAGCTTGGGTTTCTAGGTCTTCACGACCCCCCGGCCAGAAGCGGTCAGACCGGTTCTTAAGACCGGTCAGACCGGTTTGCCCCGGGTGATCAGGAGTTGGCCGTTGTGACGGCCGTGCTGCGCGTTTGATCGATCTCGAGTGTGTTGGCGCGTTTTCGTGTCAACATACTTTTTGGCGACTCCGCTGGGGAAGATTAATCTGGTGAAGACCGATTCAATCTACTCCAATATGTCTGGATCGACGTGCGACCTCGACAAGGACAACATCATCACCGCGACGATGGAAGAGCTCACGGACGAGGAGCGGAAGCGGTACCTGATCGCTGAGGAGCACTTCAGGCGCAATTCCTGAAGGGCTTCAAGAAAGATCGCGGTGGCCTTGTCAAGAGGGTAGAGGAATTCGTCATGCCGGCTTTCAAGCTGGCAAACGACCAAGTTGAAGAACTTCCTAAGGTAACTGGCGAATCCTCTGATTTGATGCAGCAAATTACTCGCATGATGGATGATAAATTACTTGCTGCACAAACTGTTACTAGCGAGTTGATTTCTAGTATGACAGGTAATTCAGATAAAGGAAAAAATAATTTAGAATTTAATGAATTGCCTAATTCAACTCCTAGCTCATCAGGCATGCCAGAACATGTTTTAGATTCTAATTTGGGCATGCCGGTGAATTTTATGCGGGACAAACACCTTACCCTAGTTCGGTCACGAACCGGTCAGACGGTTTGTACAACCGGTCAGTTTCTAGGTCTTCACGACCTCCCGACCAGAAGCGGTCTGACCGGTTCTATAGACCGGTCTGACCGGTTTGCCCCGGGAAGTCAGGAGTTGGCCGTTGTGACAGCCGTGCTGCGCGTTTGATCGATTTTCGAGTGTGTTGGCGCGCTTTTGTGTCAACAGATACATCTTGACGGTCGTGACAAAGAAATAGTTTTGAGAACAACTTGTACTTGGACGACGTCAAAATGAGTTTGCTGAGAAGTGAAGACAACCTGGTGTATGTCCGGGGCACCAAATGCCTATGACATTTATACAGTTGTTCAAAGGGGAAAAAAAAGAAGAAGCAAAACTGTTGCTTTTGGCCAGTTGCACTTGTGCAGGCGAATGGAAAAAAAATCGGCCAAATTTCACCAAAATTTCCGGAATATCGCTTTTATCGGTGAGTAGCAAAATATAAGAAAATACCAATATAGCATTATTTTTTTGTTTTTTAGCGCAAAGTTAAATAATTTTTTAAAAAAGAAAATGCTACAGTGAAATTTCTGAAATTTTGTTTTTATCTATCACCTCCGAAATTTCCCGAAAACGGGAATAAGACTGCAATCAACAGGTCATTCAAGAGAACAGAACAAGAATGAAAGGAAAGCCTATGCATATCCATATATAAACTTTATTCAGACAGCAATATGACTGTCTTGGTCACTCATTATTTAATCTGTTACAATGGAAAGTAGCACACCCTTGCAACGCATGCGCAATGGAAAGCCTTTCACTGCGATGGAAAGTAGTACACCCTTATTACAGTGGTGAGTGACGGACTGTGACTGTTCATAGTTTCACACCCTTTACTCTGAGGGTCTATAAATTAAGAGCAGTGTGCAATGAGCCATCTACTGAGCATCCGCAGATACCCAGAGCAGGTAGTTTTCTGGCATGAAATGGCAGATCTCATCGCCACGGGTGGCGTTAAGCATTTCAAAGTACCTTTGGTCCCAAATGGCTGTGTTTTTGTGGCAAACGGCGACAGCGGTTGCGGAACCCTTTGCACCGGCTTCTCCAATCAGTTCCATGCTCAGGGCTTCTACGTTCTCTGGCTTGTGGCAGAACCGGACCACAAAAGGGTAAGGCATCGGGTGGCACGGCACGAGGGCAGCTCCAGGAGCCCCGATGCGCTTGATGCCGTTCGCCGCGACGAGGTATCTGCTTGGTTCGTTGCCGTGGACAATGGAGACCACACGGCGCAGGTGGCTTGTCCCCAGGGCGGCCGCGGCGAACTCGGCTGCTGCCTCAGCCGAAGTAGCGCAGGTGTGGGGTTGGCCAAAACTTTCCTCGCAAGTACGGAGTGTGGACGCGACCTGCGCAGCCATCTTGGATCCACTGGGAATGCTGAACAAAGCTAAAATATCGTCGAGGTGACCGTACCCGAAAGGGGCCACGTCAGAATTGACCTTGGACATGAATTCCCTGGGGCTTGTCGATCCATTGGTGGCAAGCTTCGTGCCTTGCGGTAATGTTGCACCTGGGTACAGACTCGTGCGCAGGAAGAGCATTCCCTTCTGGACATGTAAACCATGACCAGGCGCTGGCGCAGCTGTGTGAACAAAACGATGGCTCAATTATTAGAAACTGAATCGGAATATAGACTGCACATCTGAAGATATAACTTTACTCTATGAGTAGAAAAATAATAACGTGATTCTTGGATATGCAGCTTTTGTGGTACTGAAGGCATATACCTCTCTCAGTCACAGGTGGAGCCACTGGAGGACTATCGTTGTTATCCCACTTTACGGGATATGCAGCTTCCGGAAGAATTGATCCATCCGTATCTTCCTTAAGTGCATTTACTGTACGTATATAATGTTCATACATAAAAAATAATAAGATCAATTTTACTTTTCTTTTGGGAAAAATCATAAGATCACTTTCACTTGTGAAATTATTTGTACGTAGGATTAGGATTCCGAGTTTAATCCCATATTGTAACCTATTCGAAAGGGGTAAGACTTCCCCGGCCTATAAATATAAAGGCTAGACGGCCGATTGAGGTATTCCCAATCGAATCAAACACTTTTATCTTTACTTTTGTATATCTCTTAAACCCTAATCTTTTCCAACCCCCATATTCTGTTCTTTGTTCGTCTCTACGGCGTTCAAGGACGTTCTCGGTGGCCTGCCGACCCTAGAGCAACCCTAGATTAGCTCGAGCTCCGACGGGGTCCCTCCCGAGCTTGGGTTTCTAGGTCTTCACGACCCCCCGGCCAGAAGCGGTCAGACCGGTTCTTAAGACCGGTCAGACCGGTTTGCCCCGGGTGATCAGGAGTTGGCCGTTGTGACGGCCGTGCTGCGCGTTTGATCGATCTCAAGTGTGTTGGCGCGTTTTCGTGTCAACAGGAAGAAACTAAACTCTTCAAACAAATCTAGTCGCTAACTTATCACTAACTTCCTTATATGTTAATAATTCCTTAACAAGCAATGTAGACAAGCCACTACCTAATGCTTACCCACGTAGTAGCAGCCAACAAAACAAACATAAGGCAGCACAAAATTGTGAGAGAGAAGTAGAAATAGACTATAGAACAAAAAACATAAAATACTAGTAATATGATTGAACCAGATATTCACGCTTTGATTTTCACAAGAGAAATTTATTACTACACATTGGAAAATATGAGTTCATGTGAATGATGAAGACAATGCATTCTGCTCCTCTACTTAGCAGACTTTTATAGAATAGCACAATCCTTACAAAGCAATTTACCAGAAATAAAGCATACTAGAGCATCTCAACAGGTCAGGTAAGACGATAAACTCTCTTCTTGTTTGAAGGAGCTCTAACAATTTAATGATTCGCCAGCATGAAATACACAAGGGCCCTGTTTAGTTCCCACTCACATCACCAAACTTTCAAAAATTCTCTCTCCAAACTTCACTATCCACCTATCACATCAAATCTCTCTCCTCATGCATGGAGTATTAAATGTAGATAAATAAAATAACTAATTACATAGTTTTGATGTACACGACGAGACGAATCTTTTAAGCCTAGTTAGGTCATAATAGGACAATGTTTACCACAAACAAACGAAAAGTGCTGCAGTACGCTACAGTGTCCGATATGACATTTTCTTTCCACTTTTCACCCACTTTTGAGGAACTAAACACCCCCAAGATGGTCATACATGCATATATGGTTTCCTGAAGTCCCTGCTATGGCACATGACATATGGTGTACATTATAACATAGCAGCATGTGCAAGCATAACAAACATTTCTGGAGGCAGAGCAAATCTTTTATACCGACAGCAAGACAATCATAGTTGTGCTAGGTAACTGAATATAGAAGAAAAAATGCAAGTTACGGTACTATAATTGCTATTTTGGAATAAACAAGGACAACATTGCTCAGTAATGGCAAAAACAGAGACTTTGTCAGCAGATTAATACTTCGCACAGCCATAGAACAAACAATAATGCTTGAAATGTGATAAATACATGATGCAAGTAAATATATGCCACACAGAATCTGATATTAAAAGATGAGAAAAATCCTAAGAGTGCATCAGGACAACTTTAGGAGCATCAAAAGAATTGGACAGTGTACCTCCCCAGCTTGGACTGTGAAAACATGAGGCTTCAATCCGGCCCAGCCTGGTGCTGCAAAAACAAAAATTTCAGGAAAGACTGTATCTAATCATAGTGCTACAAACTGAATTAACATGCATAAACCTTAAGATAGTCCCGTAATATCAAGTAATGTTAAGAAAAATATCTGTAGGTCACTTTTTGGAGGGATCGGAAGAAGAACCTAGTGACAATTTTATAATAACTGCATAATGAATTAAATGCATGAGAAGCTCAAAGTGGAAGGTACGATTGCATACATCAACTATAATTACCAAAGCTCTTAACAGATAAATAGTTCCATTCATTCCAAACTGAGTAAAGTAATCACAAATAGTGCATTATTGCTGCACAAATATTTCAAATCTTGAACTAGAACCTTAACGCCATTACATCAATGCAAGCCAATAGGAGATTAACTACAACTAATAGTATAAAATGTCAGATTACGACATGAACCACAATAAGCTAATAACTCACATAATTACAATTACTGCCAAGCAGTAAAGGGGTGAAGTAAACCAAGTCAGTTCAACTGCAAGCATCAATCCTGAACAAAGTTCATCTAAGTTCCTCTTAATCAAAGCTCGACTAAGTCCGATTCTTGCCATTTCTTTTCTGAAAGAAACCGCTAACAAGTATATATGCAAGGGCATGAAGGTCATTATCAGCAAGTATACCATTCCCTGCCCAGTGTCCACAACTCCACTACCCTGACGCCACTGCTGCGGGCACGACGGCAAAAAAAAAAAGAATAAATAAATACTAAGGTCTGATGCTCCTTTTGCCCATACTAAAGTACCACTGTCCACTGGTATATACATGTATCTGAAGCTCTGAATTGAAATACGATGAAACCCCTCAATGCCTCCTTGCCCGTTTAGGCACTGCTACTTGCTCAAGCTGAAAAGGCAGGCAAGAACATTACCTGGTGGTGGCGCTTGCAGCTGCTGCTTTTTGTTGGTGGAGCCCAGCGGCCGTCCCCTCTTCTTGGCGGCTGAAGCATTTGGCGCAGCCAGCTGCGGCGCGCCCGGCGCCGCCGCCGGAGACGGCCGGGAACTCACCATACCCCCACTCTGCGGGCTTGGAGAGAAGCCGGGAGGAAGCGCGGGTGACGCGCCAGATGTAGTGCCAACAGCAGCTGGGGAAGGAGCTTGCTGGGACGGGGGCACGACAGCCAGCGGCAGCGCCAAGGCGCCGTCCGCGGGGCCATACTTGCGCGGGCGCCTGCGCTTGCGCTTGAAAGGCTCAGCGCCGGCAGGGGAGTGGGCAGCCGCCGTCGGCGCGGCGGCATTGCTGGCCGCGGGCTGCTGGTAGAACGGCGGAATGGCGGGTTTCCTGAAGACGCCGACGTCCTTGTGGGAGTAGACGAGCGTGGGCGGGACGGACACGGGCTGCTGCAGCTGGTGCTGCTGCAGTGGAGCCTTCTGCACGCCGCCGCTTCCGTAAGGCGCTTCGCCCGCCGCCGCCGCTGACATAGCTTCACGAGCAGAGGAACCGTTCGTCCTCTCGATCTCGCCGCAGCCCAGCAGCCGCAAGATTCACCGACCTAGACAGCAGGCTCGATCGCCATCAGCTCGAAAAATCCAAGCCGCGGTGTCCCGACGGGGAATTCGGCGAGATCAAGAAGCGCACTGGGGACAGGAGAGAGTACTTACTCGCAAGTGAGCACTGGAAGAACAACTCGAGGTACAAAGTCCCTCTTGTTTTTCTTGTTTTCGTTTTTCTCCCTTCTTCTTTCTCTGACAAGATTCGGGATTTCACAGTAGCACGGAAGAAAAGCCCCCAGAATACGAAATTTTCACGGGACAAAATTCCTCTACGAAATACGGCGGAGAAAACGAAAACCCCAAGATAAACCCTGAAAAAACGCGAAAAAAACGGAGAAATTATCGATCACCGCGGCGGGAGGCCGCCAAATTCCCCTGATTTTTGCAAATCGTCGCCCGAATTTCCCCACCCCCTCGCGAATTTCTGGACCCAAAATACTAGGGAGGGAAAAAAAAGCTTTTGCAATCTACGGAGAGGAGGAAATGGCCGAAGCCCCGCGATTAATAGAGGGGAACGGGGACTTGGGGAGTGAGAGCTTTTTCACGAGGGGCCCTGCAAATACGCGAAATTCGCGGCGGTTACTATCTTTTGCAATTTTTCCAGGCTTTCGTTTTAGGCGCCGCGAATTTCAGGGAAACCGACGGGGTTACCGTAAAGCTGGTAGTTGAGATATTTACCTTTTCGTCACCGATCACATGAATTGAGGAGTGGGTTTCTCTTTTATTTTTTGGAGGAAAATCCGTATTTTTTCCCCGCCCGTTCACATGATGCGGTCAGGTTCAGTTTTTGGAAACGATTTATTGCTGTGGCCTGTGCCCAGCTGTTAGAATTTTCACGTGTACCTCTGTACTGTGCGGCGGCTTTTTGTGGGCCCATCTGCCAGTGTCCGTCAGGGACAAAGAGGCGTCCACAGATGCACACCTGGAATCGGAGGATATACTGCCGGCTCGATTGGGATTGGGATTCTCTTCCTGCCGTGCTTTTCTTCAGAAACTGGGCTGGGCCTTCTCCATTCCCTAATATGGGCTCTAGTATATGGGCTCATGCCATGAAATGAAGGGACTGACATTAAGAAGGTATATTACCCGCAAAAAACATTAATTAAATAGGTATATATAGTTGGTATTATAAGCTAATAATTGAGCGTAGTATTATACTTCCATTAATCTAAGATATAAGTTTCTTAGACGTCAATATGGTCTCTAAGGCAATACTTTTATATGTAGTGTTTATAAAGTCTATTTTTAATAAAATAAATTAGAAATTATGAAAGTATTTTCCAACAACATTAATATGTTAACTTTCAATCTACATGATAACAATCCTAAAATAATATATATTTGGATGAGAAAAGTATGTATGTTGATGAAGCATCATGTGCAGTTTCTAGATATTTGATCACATATTTGAGTAAATTTTATTCGTTTTTATCTTATATAAAAATAAATTGGTGGATTTATTATGAACAATACTGTTTTAATATATTACTATATAATTTTTTAATATTATATTTATATAAAAAGTTGTGGACAAAGTTATACTTTAGAGACCGGGTCTAAACCCAAAACATCATATAGTACTACCACTATTATTTACGGAAGAAGGGAGTAACCAAATGCAAATTTGTTTACATTATAAAAACAAAAATAAAACCTACTTATGTGCAGTTCTAATAAAAATGGGAAGAATGGAAAGGGAGAATAAAATATGTGCGGTCTAAAGTTAATTGTGTTTGCGTGGGACAATCACCCACTCTGAAGAGCTGCCGGGAGCCTGGAGGGCATCGATTGTTGTCATTTATTCCCCCACGTCCTCGTCCTCCAGGTGGTGCGTCCAGTCGACGACCTCCTTGGCCATGTCCGTGAGGTACAGGACGGCGAGGACCACCAGCACCGGCAGCACCACCGACGCCTTGACGGTCACCCCCACGGTGAGCCGCGGCCGCTTCCGCAACGACTTGAGGTCGACGAGGCCCAGCACCTCCAGGCACTCGGACCGGAACAGCGTGCGGCTGTAGTCCTTGGACAACGACGGGAACCCCGCCGCCGGCTTCAGCTCCTCCATCTTCGTCACCGTCAGGCTCTCCGACGACGATGGCGTGGCCTCCGGCTCCTGCTCCGCGCCGCCGCCGGGGGCCTCCGTGCTGGCCTCATCATCCGGGCTCCCGGCGGCGTGTGCTCTGGCCCGGATGAGTCTCCTCTTGCGGCGGTGCCCGGGACCCAGTGGCCGGACGCCAAGGCTGTGAAGGACGACGTGAGCGCTAGGAGTCGCGGTGATCATGGAGGGGAAGGTCGTCTATATGAGGCAGCTGCTGATGTGCGCGCTTGAATATTGTAATGAACCTTGCCTGCAGGGAGCTAATGATGTGCGCGCTTGAATATTGTAGTGAATGAACCTTGGAGCCTGCAGGGAGCTAATGAGTGCATCATTGTATATGGTGGATTATCGAGGCTGGCTTGATATCGAGACTAGACGTGTTGGCAAATTAGATTCGGTTTCGTCACGGAGGAGATGACAGTTATTAGGGAAGGGTGCTCTTATCCTGCAAGGCAAGCAACAGTTTGAAGATCGAGCAAGCGAGTAATTATGAAAGAAAGCGACATGTGTGCCTTCGAGTCAAATCAGGGGACAGGTATATTTTGCGGACGGCACAGCGGAGGACTACAAGCGTATTTTCACAGTGCCAAGTTTAGGGTGAGGCAGTTTCATCAGTGGTTCGAAAGGAACACTATCTGTGTCAGTGACACATGTGTGATCTGAATTCAATTCGCAGCCACCTGTGTACGATGTTACACGTTCGTTGGTCATGGTCTCGTCCAGTAGTAGTCTAAGTATTTATATGAAGCTCCTTTTTCTAAAATACTCCATTACAATTAATCATCACCTATTTTTTTTGAATGAAAATTAATCATCACCTATGCTATGTAAGAGCAACTGCAATAATAATCACTAAATCAAATCCCCCAAATACTAATTGTGGACCGCCTTTATTTTTTAGTCTCAAAACATGCTCCAACTCTCTCATGAACCGAGGGCTCAGAGAGATCCTAAGAATAGAGGGTAGAGGGGGCATTTGGGGGCTCCCAAAAACAGAGAGCCAAATAGATGGCATACAGGAGTGTAACTTTTTTATTTGATCATCTAGATTTGTGATATAGGTTTGTTTAGAATGAGTATTGAAGTTTCTCTAGAGCCCCTACTCATGTAATGGCCTAAAAAATTGCCCAAGTAGGGTCGACCTTGCTCCACAAAGCCCCTACCCCCAACATGTGCACCATTTAAACCAACTAGTAAAGTGCACGCGCGACACGCACGTGTATAAAAAAGATGATGGCCCAAGATTCACCCATTTGACAATAGATTTACAAATGCATCCGAAATATGGACCGAGAAAAAATAACGCAAGTTAACCCGGTAATGTTTTTGAATAACAACCAAATATTTCGTAGGACAAATAAAACATGGTATTAAATTCATATCAAACATTAAAACGAAATTGAGACGATTGCTTAGTACATGTACTCGTTGGGACCAGCGAGCATGGTATCACATAAACGTATAAACAGATGGGGCATCCGGAAACATAGTTAAGTACATTTCATTCCATTTATCCTTCGCAAACACAAACCAACCAACCAAAATACCAGAATAAACTTTTCTGAGGCCTCATTGAGAAAGAAAAATAAAAACTGATCATATCTGTATAACATGACTTGTTCTTCCAAATTCTGAGTACAAGTGCTCCATGCAAATATAATGAAATTGTTTAAAACTAATTAGCTCATAACTTACTCAAAATCAGAATAAACTGTGTGTTCCCATCATACTCGTGTTTGGCTGTGGCATTTGTGGCTAATGTAAATGGATATTTTTCTCTCTATAATAGAAAGATATGCACCTAATCCTGCATATTTAATAAAACTAATCAATATAAAAAATGCTTCAAAGATTTGTGTTTCTAACACCACCATGTAATCTTCTGAATTAGGATCCTGCAAAAGATTAATGATATTTTAGAAGTTTGTTTCGTCTTGTACCGCTACAAACCCACAAAAAAATACAAATCAGTCAAGCAATGACACACCTCCATGCTTGCTTTGTGCTGCCTATACAAAGCACTAAAAGATTGCAAAGATCCCTAAGCAGTAAGCCTATATGAACTAAACTCTTCTAAATGCACGCCCTTGAAATTGCTCCTGCCATGTATCTCCCATATTGGAACATCGATGATCCATAAAATAAATTTATTTTTATTTTTTTCTTGAACTACGCAGGAGAGCTGCGTGTCATTTCATTAAGGTAGAGAAAAAAAAAATGAGTACACGAGTCTGTTCAGACCCTACCCGAGTACAGAGGAAAAACTAAAAACACCACACAACCAGACTTCCTAAGCTAAAACAGACGAGCCACACACTTCCACAGCACTTGACCAAGACCTATATAGCGCCTAGACGCCTAATGTAGCCGACCTGTGCAAGAGCTCCTGGGAGTTTTTTAGCTCAAGCACTGCACCAGAGGCTGCCCTCATTTCTGACAGCTACAAGGACCTCCTGAATGCACGGCCTGGTGTTGTCAAACACACAGGAATTCCGATGTTTCCAAACTTCCCGAGCCACTAGAATTATCAGGGAATTGAGGCCCTTCCGCTCTTCCTTGGGCACATTAGAAATAGCTGTCCACCACCATTTGGTGAACCTTGAGGTTGTAGGATAGGGAGACAGAGTGGATAGGCCAAGCTGGTGGAGAATTATTGCCAAATTTGGCGGGTGAACACACAACCAACCAGCAAATGGTGGATGGTCTCCTCAGCCTGGTCACATAGAGGGCAAGCTGATGGATGCGCCAAACCCCTTTTTGCAAGACGATCTGCCATCCAGCATCGATTCTGGAAGACCAACCAAATAAAAAATTTACAACAAGGAGGAGCCCAGTTCTTCCATATTCTTCTCCAGGGGCCAAACTTGATGGATCCCACAAAGAAGGCAGCGTAGGCAGATTTGCTGGTATAAGTCCCGGATTGGGTTAACTTCCAAGCAAAGTAGTCAAGTTCCTCCGTTTGCAGAATTAACCCATCAACCATGTCCCATGTTTGAAGATACTCGATAAGAACTTGAACCGTAAGCGCCCCTTTTATGTCAGCCACCGAACCTCTGTTTTGAAGCGCTTGAAGTACATCCAAGCTCCTTCTTCTTCCACAGTAAACCACACATACTATTATGTTAGCTGACCACTCAGCAAGAATACGGGCTTTAGCTGGAGTCCCAACACCAACAGCAACCAGTTTGACTCCAGCTGAATCAAATCTCTTCTTTGTGTTCCTCAAAACAGAAGCCAACTCCCAGCTATATGGGGGCAAAGCAGAGCCCCAAAGAAAGAATTTGAAGAAACAACATCAAAGTTATACCAGCTAATGCAGATGCAATTAAGCTTCCTCCCTCACCAGCAAGGACACCTAAAATGCCTTACCAGAGCAACAGCAACCACTCCCTGCATAGATAACCAAACTGAATAATAAACTGAGTAAAAAGGCCTTTCCAAATCCTCCCAAAATTATGCTATATCAAGCTAGACTTTCCAAATCAACCATTGTGTACCTCTATCAAAGTTCAAGGCGTCCTCCTGCATTTGATCTATCACACTACCGACTTTCATGCAGACAAGTATGTAACTTAAAATTCAGAAAAAAGCCAACAATAGACCCACTTTCGGCTTCCTGAAAAAACAGAAGTTTGCTTCACAAACACAATTTAATACCACATTCTTATTGTTACTAATCCACCAGTGGCCAACTGATTCAAACTCTCCTCTGAACTTCTAACCAAAACTTGTCTACCAGAGAAACTACATCACACTTCCAAAGAACATGTGATTAACACTTTCATCATCATTAGAAGAACGAAAAGATTTAACCACCAAAATCTCTTCTTTTTTTCACTAAGATTATAGTGCATTGACTACCTATTATTTTATATAGAAATCATAAGGAAGGTCAAGCATTTCCCATTAAGGCACATCATGTATTCTCCAGTGACAATCTCTGAATACAGTAAGGCACTCTGTATGTATATGTATTTGACCAAAAACATGGCAGAAAAGAATAATTCACACTAAGAAAGCAAACAAAACACAGAAATCTTTCTCAATATATATATCAACACATGATTACCTTTATATAAATTCAGCTGATATACGTCATAATATATATTGTAACAACCGGTACATATATAGGTTCTACTCATCCAACTAAGAATGCCCTTATCAGATTACCAGATGAGAGGTACATATTGATAGTCAACATCATAAATAGGCCAAAATAACACAATCAAATGTTGCGCCTAGTATATGCTCCACGGCAATAATTTAGTGCAGATGTAAATTTTTCATCAAGTATCATACAATAATTTTAGAATGAAGTAAGTATCGCATTAGCCAAACTATACAGCTGGTCAAGTGTGAAAGAAATTTTAAGCCACTAAGGTATAACCAATTACAAATACTTTGTATACCTAAGAAATTTTAAGCCACTAAGGTATAACCAGTTACAAATACTTTGTATACCTAATAAATTTTCCGAAAAAAAAGAAATTTTAAGCCACTAAGGTATAACCCGATACACATAAACGATGAGATGTTTTAATGCATCGTAAAAAGGTGTAATGAACAAAATCCTCCATGTAAGTTGTGATGCATACCCGCAGAATCAACAGACCGGCACTTGATATCATAGTATGGGACCTTCAGACCTTGTATATCTAAATGCTGTAATAAGAAGATAAATGAATATAGAACTGTAGCTTCGTGAGATACTTTAAACATTTCTTTGCTACCGAATGTCCGAATAAATAATAGGTGTCCGTTTGACATTGATAATTGACAAGGCATGAAAATTTCACTCTTCCTATGCTAAATTTGAACCTGATAGGATCATCAGTGTTGCTGAAAAAAAAATGAAAATATGCCAAACGGGATGCTGATAGGATCATCACAAACGGTAAAATATATAATTCTACAATTTAACTATGTATATCAAAGCATGAATAAGCTTACCTTAATCACGCACAGGCCAATCCAACATTCAGAAATCAGAACACATCATCTAGTGTGTAGAGTACAGAATCACAAGTGATGGCCCATGACCATTAGCAACATGCATAAATCAAATCCTTTGGGCCTTTGACCAGCAAGCAAAGAAAGGAAATGAACTACTCACTTGCAAGATCAAAGAAGAAAAATTAGGATATGCTAAGCATAGAGTGGAAGTCAATTAATCACTTGCGAGATAAAAGAAGAGATATTATGTAAAAACGAGAATATGAAGTATATTAATCAATATGGCTAAAGTTGCTCATCAACAAGTTTTAGAGAATAACAGGTTTAATCTCTCACCAGTATGTTTTAGATAATATGAATACAGTTCTAACTAAATTTTATTATTGTTAACCAAACTACCACTCCATTTTTGTAATTTCAAAAAGTATATTGCAAGATCCCTCTTGTTGCAGTTCGGAGGACTCAACTGTTAGTACCCCCTTGGTTTCGGGGTGGACCCTTTGATCTTGTACGGCCATGAAACAAATACCATGAGACACTACCAACAACCAGCAGTGCTGAAGTTCAAAGTGGAACAGCAGGGATAAAAAACCCACCACTCCAGATATGATTATCATGACGAGCTCACCTTGCTCCCTGTAAGTCAGACATATCAGACCACACTCAATCACTGGGATCAGCGGAAGAGGATATTTGGAAAAAAAATAAAGTAGTACATTTTTAATAATCTTATAAGGCTGTTTATGACAGCAGCTCCAAGCCGCCACCCCCGAAGCTGATGCGCTTTGTCACCAGGAACGTGTACACTTGTATGCAATACCTTGAACATGTATCCAACAACACCATGCTCTCAGCTCCACCTTCACCTGGGCATCCCAGAAAAAAAATATACTTCTCCAATAATTTTCCATAAGTAACTGCTGTCAGCCTGCAAGTCATTTCTGTCACATCCAGACAACCATGTATAACCGACGAATTGCAATGTAACCAGTTTCCTGGAAGACTAAGAAGCATAGGAGAGAGTGATTTTAACTACCAAAAAATAAAAAGTGTGCATGCACAGTTTGAGCATGACCAATTGAACTGTAATAAGTGAGCTATGGTGTCAGAAAGGCATATAGGAAAAAATTAGCTGATCAAACATTTTGGATGTACAAGTGTAGCAAAATAGCACTCCATTCATTTCAAAAACATATAAATCTATTGCTTTCTAAGGACCTCAACCTGTAGTTTTAAATCTTCATTTGACATATAAGGCACATGTGCAAATTTACTTATATTTTCTCTCTTCTGCCCACAGTTGTTCTCCCACCCTCCCTACCATACTTTTTAATAAACAGACACAGTGACTATTCTATTTCTTATTCCTGAGAGATTCCATTCATAGATGTCATGGCCTCCTTAATATAGGCCCTTGGTCGTACTTAAAACAAATTTTAGAAAGAGAAACAAAAGCTTATTGTACATATACTCCTGACACAAACATGGCATGTGCATAGATGTTTGGACTTTGGAACTGGGTCACTTAAGTTGTTAAATGATAAGTCACTGAATCGTATTCCTTGTCAGTAAAAGCCAATAGTTACACATATATCATTCACGTGAAAAGAGAAAACAAACAAGTCGGTAATAGATATACAAGAAATCAGGTATGCGAAACATGTAAGCTCTGAACACCTACAGGATCAGTCCGGACAAGTACCTATCAAGGCACCTGACAGATTCAGAATGCAACAACCAATACAAAATACATGTTGCAAACTTAAAAAGTATTTTGATATCAACTCACAGATAATTTAGTTGAGTCATATACTCCATTGAAATTGGAACATCAATAATCTCGTGCTACAAAGGTCCAGAGGGTTCAGATTGATCAGCTTCCCTATCTCTGAACGAATATCACTTGATATTATGTTATTTCATAGTGGGCTGAAATACAAAGACGTGTGTCAGGAGATCATAAAAAAGACAAATGCCATCGAAATATTAACAATCCGGCATAATTTTAAAATTGGACGGTCATCCCACCAGCCCAATTAGATAGCTATGCTCTTGCTGTCTCACACGAGAGAACATCGTCCATTTAAGAAAATAGTGCTGCAAGTGATTTCGTAGTAACAAAACTTTTGTGGTGAAGGTTCTATATCCAACAGACCCACACGGCCACACAAGACCCATGTGGTTAAACGGCCTTATATGAAGTTAATAAATAACACCATAGTTTATAGAATTTTGAGATATAATATTAAAAATGAATCACCATGTGATATTTATTTGCATATAGATAGAAGCATGGAGAACATTCCAAAAGAAGAATCAGTTTACCTGTCTTGAATTCAATTCCTCCTGGCTGAGATCTCACTTCTCTTCGCCTTGCTGATCTGTTCAACATGCTTGAAAAGAAAGATAAGAGCATCTCCTAGAACTCCTGCCATACACCAAAATCAAAAGACTGGCATATGATCTCTTCCGCCATTAGCATCATTTCCTCACATCATAAAGAAGCTTCTGTTTTTCTATCTCATGCTTTAGGCCAGCTTTGGTAAACTACCTGATCTGAAAACATGTGATAGAATCAAAGATCAATAGAAGAGCACCTTTAGTCAAGCAACTGATGGTTAGTGTTCTTGTTTGTTCAACTTGAGCTCCAACTATTTGATCTCAATAAGGGTAAAGGTAAATTGAATAGAACAAATCCAAACATGTTGTCAAATCTCAGTGATGGCTACTGCTAAATTAGATTGGTATTCTTTTTTTTATGTAAGGCAAGAAATTGGTAATAAAATCAATCATATAGTAGAATCAAAGATACCACATCATTCAAGAAGTCAGCTTTAGTTCTGTAACAGATCAATGGTGTTCTTGTTCCTTTGCTCCAGCTGTATGAGAGAACAAATAACGATAGAAAGACAAAGATAGCAAACATGTGTAGGAGTCACCTTTAATTGCACGGTTGATCGGTCATGTTCTTGTTCCTTCAACTTGAGCTCTAGCTTTTTTATGTGGGAAAATAAAATATATATAAAAAAGTCCAAGCATGATGCAAAATCCCATTGATAACAACTTGTAAATTACTGTTTGCTTGGCGCAGTTGTCTAAGTTTGAACTCTAACTTCAAACTTAGACAACTGCATAAGCAATGTATAGTAAAAATTTCTACTAAATCTTTTATGCTCTAACAACAATCTTATTCAATAAATTTCTTCCTAGACATTTCGTCAAACAGGTGGCCTACACTACATTCCTAACATTCTTCCTTCACGATTTCGTTGAAAAATTCTAAGAACAAACAGAAGCAATACAGAGGGTAACCGGGAGAGAAGGAAGGATCGATCTTACTTCAGCTATTATCGATGACCTTCGTCTTGTCCACTTGCAGCTTCCACTGCTGGCTGCTCCACCATTACCAGCGCCGCCACCGATGGAATGGGGTTGGAGGAATGCTTGGCCTCCTTGCATATCCACCACATCAACCTCCATGGCTGGCCGCGTCCGCCTCTTTCACCCAGGGATGGGGCCAGAAACGCCGTCGATCTCTCCCCAAGGAGGTTGGTGAGGGAGCGAGGGAGGGAGATTGGGAGGCGGAGCGCTGCGGCGGGGATGGGATCGGGATCGAGAATTCGAGATCGGGAGAGGGAGCAGCTACCGCAAGAAGGAAAGGAAAGGGATGGGACGGGAGGGGAGGACATGCTGACGCGGTGACGCCGTGATTGGTGGCGCCTGTGGGCATGCGACGGGAAAGAGGCGGCTGAGGGACGGCGGCCGCGGCACTTCGCCGGCCTCCTCCACCTCGATCGGTGTCGCCGCCGATGCCTCGGCCTTCCCCTCCTCCTCCTCGATCGCGGCCGGTCATGGAGGAGGGCTGCCGGTCGTGGAGGAGGGCCGTCGCGCCGCCCGGGCCGGTCGTGGAGGAGGGCCGCCGCGCCGAGCTCCTCCACCCC
>OAMR01000282.1:1529582-1553797 GCA_900205405.1 Echinochloa crus-galli | reverse complement strand
CGGGGGTGGGAAAGGGAGGGAGAGAGAGAATGAGATGAGGGGGACGGGCGAGCGGGATAGGGCCGAGGGGCGGGGGCGCTGGGAGAAGGAAAGGAAAGGAGAGAGGAAAGGAGAGGATGCGTGATTTTCGGAGGTCGGTCGGACATGGGTACGCATGCGCCGTGGAAGGAGGTGGGTTCGGCCGGTACGGCGGTAACAAAAGTTTTTTTGTCGAGGGAGAGAAAGTAGGAGAGGAGGGGAAAATTCTCTTCACTTTCTATTATTCGGTGGAGGGAGGGGAAAATTTCTCTTCACTTTTCTATTTCCGGTGGAGGGAGGAGGCGCCGTGGAGGGGGAGGGCTGTCAGGTGGGTCCGGTGTAAGAGGTGGGTGGGTATCTTTTGGGTAAAAAGTGTTTTAATTTTCCTTAGATCTTTATAGTATAGATTTCCCATGAACAAACGCTGGCTTTCCTGGTCAGTGCACCGAAGATCAAGTTACAACGCGACCTCACCTTCCACCGCCCAAGGTCCCGGATAAGCTCATCTGTACCTAGACCAAGCTTGCCGTCCCATCCTCTCCGCTGACATAGAGTCAAATTGAGGCGCCTTTGGTGCAAATCACCATGAGAGGACGACGGCTCAACGACAGGGACAGGTACATTGAGCAATGCGGATCGATTCGTTGCTCCTGCAGGATGGCAGTGTGAGTGAGCATTTGTAGCCTGCAGGCGGCAGTATGAGAGGAGATGTTGGGAAAGTAGAGGATAAAAGGATGAAGGGAAGAGTGCAGGACCCATATATCATCAAAGAAAAAAAGATTAGGCAATAACAAGTGGCACCATTTGTTAGAATAAAAGTAGGGCATCAGTTGTCGGGAGGCTTTTACTGGAGTTGATGGCAAAAAAAATGAGGAAAAAAGTAGGAAGTACCCCTAGCTAACAAATAGGGGCCTTGAGGTAGGGGCTAGTACTCTAACAGATGCATCTGTTAGTGAAGATTGGTAGGAACAAGACTCAACACCATATTGATGAAAAATGAACCTAGTCACCGGTTGCTCTATTTTTGTTTTCACTTCGGTTTCCACTCCAGCCAACACAAAACCTTTCTTGCACCGCGAACTAAGTGTAGCTTACTTGATTGGGTTCCTTATCGTGAAACCTGCACTACGGGAAACCCGCTATATGCCGAGTGTTTGAGTCTTTGCCGAGTGCTATCTGTCGGGCACTCGGCAAAGAAGGGTTGTGCCGAGTGTCCAGGCCCAGGCACTCGGCAAAGATACAACACTCGGCAAAAAGAATCTTTGCCGAGTGTCCGCAAACAGACACTCGGCACAAAACATCTTTGCCAAGTGTCAGGCCAGGGACACTCGGCAAAGGCGTCACATGTGACCTGCGTGTGCCACGCCACGGACGGCCGTGGACGGCCGTTTGGGCTCTTGCACATTTGCCGAGTGTCTCACGGCACACACTTGGCAAATTTAAGATTTGCCGAGTGTCCTTGAGGAGACACTCGGCAAAGCCGTGACACGTGCCCAGCACGTGCCACGCGCGCAAATGGCCTGTCAGCTCTTTGCCGAGTGTCGCAGCCAGGACACTCGGCAAACATGTGGCACGTGCTTCACACGTGCAAGGCCGTTGACGTCTTAGCCCTTTGCCGAGTGTCTCGGTCAGATATTCGGCAAAGTCTTTGAAAGTTTGAAAAATATTTTTAAGAAACTTGAATTCAAACTCAAAAAATTTGAATATTTTAAATTTAAGCATTTTTTGGCCGGCTGGATTGGTGGTTTTGCCGAGTGTTTTGGCAGGGGCACTCGGCAAACCCACTCTTTGCCGAGTGTTCACTGGGAGACACTCGGCAAAGCTTGTGTTTGGCCCTGTTTGCTTAAACTTATGCTTTTGGGCTTCAAACTTTATTTTTTTTCCAGTGATACTTGTCAAAGGCTCTTTATATCTTATGTGGAGCCTGTGGGTAAAAGTTGAGATGATTTCAAAAAGTTTATATATACGACCCTTTCCAATCGGAGCATATCCCCATAGAAGTTTCAGAGAGTTGAGAAGGAGACAGCTGGATTTTGAAACGAAGTGAAGTTGAATTAGAGTTTGAGTTCATAACTTTTTCTATAGGTAATAGACGATGTAGATTGCCTCACTTGAAGTTATCATATCTTTTCGGACCCATTTGATATTTTTTAAATTATTTTTACGCCCTTCTCCGCATGAAATAATGAAATATATGAAAGAATTATGAGGTATATAGGCATGAAATAATAAAAACATTTCATTGAAGCATAAAATATGCATTGTTGAATGTATTTGATAAGATATTTTGATGTGTATTTGATCAAATTTGAAAATTTTGGTATGGTGCAAAAGTTCTGGGAAATGTTTGCAGAGTGTAGCACTCGGCAAACAAGACCTTTGCCGAGTGTCAGGTCAAAGACACTCGGCAAAGAGCACCTTTGCCGAGTGTCAGCTCAGGGACACTCGGCAAAGGTGTCATGTTGGCTGGCCAGCCCGCGCGGCCGTGGGCCACGTCATTGGCCCACGTGGCACCTTTGCCGAGGGCCTACACTCGGCAAAGGGCATGTTTGCTGAGTGCCCTAGGCCGGACACTCGGCAAAAAGGCCACGTGACCATCCCCTTCGGCCGCGCGCGGCCACGTCAGCGGCCAGCGCGCGGCCACGTGGTAGATCTGTTTGCCGAGTGCCCAATCTGGGACCCTCGGCAAACAGGGGTTGCCCGGGGGGACTTAACCGCCCACGCGGCCCCCAACCCTACACACGCACACAGGCACACGCGCCGCCTCGCTCCTCTCCCCACACGCCGCCGCCTCCTCCTCTTCCTACCCGCCGCCGCCGCCCCGGGCCGCCTTCGCCGCGTCCGACCTCGTCGCCGGATTCATGATTCAAATGCATGTCAATTTTGAATGCTCGTGTAGCGTATTCATGATTCAAATGCATGTCAATTTTGAATGCTCGTGTAGCAGTGGTTTGGATTTATAGGAATGCTCGTGTCATGCATGCCAAATTTAGAGGAATGCTTGAAGATAGATGATTTGAATGCTAGGTGAATGTTTTCTTTTTCTTGTGAATGTTTGGTAGGTTGGGTTGATGCTAATATCAAATGCATGTCAAATTTGATTCCTCATTATCCTTGTGTATGTGGTTGTCGGCCTTCGTGCCGTGTTTTTTTGCATGTTGGGGTTTCAGAAACCTCCCCGTGCAGGGGAGGTGCTGCCGAATTTTTCATTTGACAACATTTTGTTATTTTTTTTCAGGGAGAGGCCCTTTGCACCGTCCTCGGCTTGTAGCCCGTCCTCGGCTTGTAGCCCATAGCCGTTCCCCACCGTCTGCACCGATACGATCGCCACCGACTCGCCAACGTCGACCCCGTAGGTGAGCATATGCAAAACGACATGCCCTCCGTATTTAATTCGTAGATCCATACATATGAATTACATGTGATGCCTATTATAAACTGTCTGTGATGCCTATTATAAACTGCCTGTGATGCTTTTGTTGAGGGGGTCCTTTTAACGCAATAAATAAATTAAAACAGGGGTAAAGTTGACGCTTCACTCGGCAAAGGGCCTGTTTGCCGAGTGTATTGGTCTTAACACTCGGCAGGCTGTTTCTGTCATCTGTTTGCTGTCTTTGCCGAGTGTTTTTGCCCTAACACTCGGCAAAGAGGCAGCCTTTGCCGAGTGTTAAAGCCAAGGCACTCGGCAAAGTGCTGTCCAGGGGCCTGCCCCTAACCAACCTTTGCCGAGTGTCGAGGTCCTACACTCGGCAAAGACACGAGACTTTGCCGAGTGCGACACTTGGCAAAGGCTTGTTAGGACAGGCCCCTGGACAGGTCTTTGCCGAGAGCTGCACTCGGCAAAGGATGGAGTCTTTGCCGAGCGCGACACTCGGCAAAGGCTCCGTTAGCCACTAACAGATGGCCGCGAACGTCGCCACGCCGTCCGCGGCCGTCTGTAGTGCTTTATTTTGCTGAGTGTCAGTTTTTGCACTCAGCAAAGCCTTTGCCGAGTGCCCGACAGAAGACACTCGGCAATGGGCCTGTTTGCCGACACCAGATATGCCGTAACCCCGGCAAAGGCTTTGCCGAGTGTTTTTGGGCTTTTGCCGAGTGCCCCAGGCACTCGGCAAATAAGGGGTTTCCCGTAGTGTTGTCTATCTGAGCTCGTCTCGACTAACCGCACGGGTGCTCGTATTTTTCTAGATTTATTTCAGGATTTAATCGGCGCTATCTTTTCAATGATGTGCCCATCGATAGTGAGGCGTCTATGGTGACTTTATTTATTATAAGATCAGATATACTGACTTAGTATTTTGTAGTAGGATTTGGATGTGTGTATTCATAGGAGTGCGTGTGAGTATCGACGTCTTGCTGGTGTGTTGAAACACCTGCCTTGGTCATAGAAATATATGGATTTTGGTGATATATGCAACATAAGTGGGTGTGACTAACATTATTTTGCAACATTTAATATTTATAAGTCATATACATATTTCAGATACTGAAAAATAAATTGAAAGAAAGACATCATGAATAAGGCTCTCTCAGTACTCTCCAAGACATACAAATGGTCATCATGAGGCGTACCTCTCAATGAAAGCCTCAACATAAATTCGGGGAGCATCAACTCCTCAATACCACTAGAAAAAATACGATTGTCTCATGTCCCTTATTTCAGATACTGAAAAATAAATTGAAAGAAAGACATCGGCTCTCTCAGTACTCTCCAAGACATACAAGTGGTCATCATGAGGCGTACCTCTCAATGAGAGCCTCAACATAAATTAGGGGAGCATCAACTCCTCGGTACCACTAGAAAAAATACGGTTGTCTCATGTCCCTTTCTTTACTTTGTACTTTTCATACTTGCTTAATCATTGAAGTCCTTACTTTCTCATAATTTATGTTTAGTATGTTTTTGTCTTAGCGTGCTATATTGATCGCTAGAATTAAATTTTGTTAGTCCTTGTTTAGCTACTTGAAAGCATTCCTTTTGGCTAGGAAAGAACCATAGATTTGGGCAACACTAGTTGTAGGCTAAGTTTTTCTAGATATTGCTTTGGAAAATTGAAAAAGCCCCAATTCGAAGCCCCTTAAGGTTATATGCTGTAGTCGATCCCAAGAACCTTCTTAAGGTTGCGCTATTTGTAATTCTCGTTCTAATTCCTTGATCTTTATAAAAGCCAGACACGGTCTGGATTTTATTTTTTGTTTTCCCATCTTATCTGGTAACTTTTTTTTTGAGTTTATCTTATCTGGTAACCAAAGCACTTGGTCAGCCTTTTTCTACAAGGCTGGTCATCCATTCGACGGGCAGAAAAAGCTGACGGGATCTTCTAACAGTCATGCCAAACATCATCGAAGGCATTATAGGACTCTTCCTGGGAGCCCCCGCGTCGACCCTCCTTGGGCGACTCGGGCGGCCGCCCCGACTCCCGCCGCCGCCACCCCTCCCTCACGCTCCCCCACCTCGCCGCCGTCGGAGGGATTCGCCGGAAGCCCGGCCGACCCGGGGATGGCGGCGGCGGAGCGACCCTCCGGTGCCTGCGGCCGGATCTGGCGGCGCCGCCCCATGGCGCGCGGTGGCGGCCGGATCCGCAGGCGAGCGCGCTGGCGACGGCTCCGGCGGGGCGCGTGTTCCTGGCGGGGTGGGGCGTGGAGTCGCCGCCCGGCCGGGGATGCAGCGGTGGAGGCCGCCCAGATCGGGGCGCGGGTCCGTGTGGCTCGTCATGACGGCGGCGGCGAGGCCCCTTCGCGGATTCTCCTACTCAAAGATGGATTTCATCTGGAATTTATTCCTGGTGGATTATGCACGGGTACCCAGCGGTTACTTTGTAGCATGGTATCTCAGGTTACGAATTCAGATGGTCTGCCGGATTTGGAGTTCGTGGCTGTTTAAAGTGGGTTAGGGCTGGTCTATATGGAAGCATTGGCCGGGTAAGAAGGTGGAAGCAACACGGTGTGACTTGGTCGTGGTGGTATTTGCTACTAATTCATCGGTTCCGGGAAGAAATTTCTAGGTCTGACCTTAATTGGTTGAACCTGGTAATGACCTTGTTGATGGCATTGTTTGGATTAAGATGAATTACTCCCTCATGAAAACATTTGATCTGTCCTTAATTGGTTGGGTCATTACAATGTCGGCATGTGCGCGTGTCGTTTCCTCGTTGGAGGCGTTGTATAAGGAGCCTACTCCATAGTCCAAGAATTGCTTTGGTTTGTAATGCAGATGAAGATGAAGACGCTTGTGGTAGTTTGCTAGGTCATGGTGCTCTTATTTTTTTGTTTTGTTTTCTTTTCATTGGCTGTGTGCATCTTAGTTATGCAGAGGCCGGGTTGGATCTTATATAATTGTATCATCTCGATGTAATTGTCTAAGATCAATAAAGCTTCCCTTTTTCCAAAAAAAATGCCAAACATCATGACAAGCTAGCAGATTGGGGTGGAGGACTGAATTAGAAAAATGTTTTGTAAGCATTTATTATGAATCGTATGATAAATAGATCAATATAGATCCAACGACTGCTAATACAATTTACTGGATTTTTCAAATATAAGTTGTACAAAAGCACTGCCTTTTTTTCGGTCAAAAAAACTTGTCACTGTCCAAAGCACTCAAAGATGACACGCTACTAGAAAAACATCGCATAGTCAGGCACTCTGGTAAGGTTAGCTCAAAATGCACTCTTTTGATTAGCTGACTGATGCGTCTAAGCTAGGCACGCTCAAAGACAGCAACAAGCACTGCACACACCGTCAGAGCTTTCTTTTGTGACAATTTCACAGCGTCAGAAGCTAGAGAAAGGCTGACATGTTGGCAACAACCGGACCAAAAAATCGCAAAGGCAATTAAAAAAGCACACGACAGCATCTCAACAAGAAAGCAGGAAAGCCGAGCACACAAAGAGCAGGGAGCAAGCAAGCAGCGGCAAAGCGACTTGCGACGCCCATGGCGCCGGAGCAGGATCGACTACACGCCGGATGGAGCTGGGATGCGGATGACGACGACGCAGCAGCTAGAAGCGGCAGTGCGCCTTGCAGTTGGCGTCGCAGTCGTAGAAGCAGGGCCCGTCGCATTGCATCGGGCACAGCAGCCGCACGCTGCGGCACCGCCCGGGCGCCGTGCACCGCGCGTACTCCCCCACGCGGTACAGGCTCGAGCTGTAGCTCGGCCGGTGCCGGTGCCGCTGCCGCCGCGCCGCCCTCCTCCCGCCGTCGTCGTGCCCGTGCTGCTCTGGCCTTGTCCCGCTGCCGCCACCGCCGCCACCTCCTCCATTCCTGTTACCCCCACCTCCACGCTACCCAGCCCCACCCGTAGCTCCACGAGGCTCCTCCGCTGCTGCCCCATCCACCCCCACCTCCGCCGCCGCCATCCTTCCGGCCGGCGACGCTGCTGCCATTGTAACTGCCATTGCGGCCAGCGCCGTCAACACTCTGCACCTGAGCCACCCGTCCTGCTTCAGGCGAGGCGCCGGCGCCGTTGGCGAGCATGGCGGGCATTGCCACCAACACGATGAATGCCAAGGAAAGAGCACCCGTGCCGCCCATGGTAGGCACGCGTCGAGTGCTCATCCACGGTGAGATGGATGAGAAAGCCTACTACACTGCCTTTGTGAAGCAAAGCAACAAGGCGAGGATTGCTGAGCTAATAGCCCAGCTGCCGTTTATATATATAGCTCGGGACAAAATAGCATGGCGAGGTCCATGGAGTGGTGTAATGATGGCGACAGTTAAGCATGGCACTACTGCAAACAACTGGCTAGGCGATCGATGGAGGGATACGAGAGAGAGACGCCAGTTGACAATGACAGGAGATGACTTCAAGTGCACTTCTTCTTCCCCAGAGCCTACACACTACACATATGGAGCTATCATGCTACAGATGACGACGTACCTGATGTTGTGAGATCGACGGCTCAGCAGTAGAGAATGCGTGCTCCCAACTAATCTAGTACCACACATGCATGTGCACTACACATTGATCTGTCGTCTTACTGGCCCGGATGCATACGCCCGGCCATCATGTTTCACTGCAGGGCTCATGCTGGCTGTAGCCTTTAGTTCGTTATATAGTTGCTAATCATGGCTTCTCCGGACTCCGGCTTAATTAGTCGTCCTATACCTATCCCCACTTCTCCACACATCCACAACGGAGGCACAAATCTTCAACCTCATTCGAGGGCCACACGCCCACACTACTAGCAAGTAGCCTACTACTTTAAGATGAAGTTAGCTTCAGCGATTAGCTTGTTTAGTCTCCTCGGCATCGACCTCAGCCTATTCATGATCGATTTGTCGTCCTGATGATGGCTTTGGGCCTCCTCCAATGATGTTGACTTAGCTAGCTCACAACAGTACCATATTAGTTTTTGTGTTATATATGTGGAAGAGAGAGAAAGAATAGATATTTATTGTTTAAGAGATAGTCTCATGCATGTAATTCTAAATCATGTAAAGATGACCCCTGAGATTTCTCTATTTCTATCTCTTCTCAACCTCTATAATCCACCAAACATTCATTTTCTATGTTCACCTCAACAAGTGTCCCCAGTGAGACACGCAGTACACTCAACTGTTGAACAGACACGAAAGCTCTCGCTCCGTCTTCCGCCCACAGATCCCAGCGACCTCCAGATTCCGGCCCCCTCCCTCTCTTTCCCCGGCGTTCTCGCCGGCGGCGAGGGGGAGGTGGGCCGGCCCCGCAGCCCTCCTTTTCTTCTTTATTATTATCTACTATAGTCTAGCAGTTAGTAGCTACCCGGATGGGCGTTTGGCCACCCGTGGAGCTCGGGTGTCGCCGGCTCACCGTCGCCATCGTTGCTGCTGTCGGTCTCGTCGTCGGCATCTGCGAATCGAAGGTGAGTCCTGGTAAAATAAAGCCTCCCTCCACCGTCCATGCAGCAGATCTACCTCCACTCCACCTCGTCCACCTCCACCTGGATCTGCTCATCTTCACTTCACCTCCGGCCTTCTTCGGTGTGGATCTAGTTATTGGGGCAGGGGATCCGACCATCTATGTTGTAGATCTGGTATTTTCCCTACTTCACTGGCTTTTTCGCCCCGTCACCGGCCGAGATCCACCGAGAGTCCACCTCGTCCCCACCATCATCCCCACCAGCCCCCAAGCAGCAAGAGCTCAACACCAAGCTCGGGATTTTGTTTGGTCCTCGGCTCTTCGTCAACGCCCCCCGAATTCGTCGCTGGTCATCTTGGGGATTCGGCGAGTCAATCTACGACACTCAGGTGCTACTGTTCAACTTCATCAAATGTGCCCGAGATGCTTGATTCATGTGGCTCGGAAGCCCCTACTTCAACCTCAGCTCACAGTAGCAGGATGCCCTCTTCATCCCGGCGTTACTGACGTCGGAGTACGGCGATGTCTTCAATGGCGTTTTCGATTCAGTCCTTGTAGCCAGCCAATTCTTGGCTTGTACTTCTCACCTTCTATGAGGGTGTTTCTGTAATGCTGCTTTTTAATATAACTTAAGTATCAAAAAAAAACAAGTGTCCCAGTGAGATGAGTTTTCTTCGTGTAACCTATTCTTTGCACAAATAATATCCTTCTTACTCTCTATTAACACTTTTTAGAATCTGATCCCCTCGTTATACACAATAGCCCTCAAATCTAGAAAGGATATTGTGAATACGACACGAGTTTGCACGGTACTAAGAATGATGTTGATGAATCTTGTAGAAAACCATAGATGACGGTGTTGAAGCAACCACTACCAGAATACAAGATATCTGTACCGGGTGGGAAAGCCCTTTAGCACCGGGTTTCCCACCCGGTGCAACTAATCCGAGGCTAAAGGGTAAGACCTTTATGTCCCTGCAGCAGATCTACCTCCACTCCACCTCGTCCACCTCCACCTGGATCTGCTCATCTTCACTTCACCTCCGGCCTTCTTCGGTGTGGATCTAGTTATTGGGGCAGGGGATCCGACCATCTATGTTGTAGATCTGGTATTTTCCCTACTTCACTGGCTTTTTCGCCCCGTCACCGGCCGAGATCCACCGAGAGTCCACCTCGTCCCCACCATGGTTGCATAACCGGTGCTAAAGGCCCCGGGTTTTGTTTTTTTCCTTTTTTCAGTAGCCATGCAGGCAGGTTTATATATGTGTATATCGTATATATATATATATATATATATATATATATATATATATATATATATATATATATTCTAATACGTGTATTCTAATGCGTATTCGGCCGACTCTATATTCATATTAGCTGTATATGAAGTATAAGACATATATATTACAAAATATATATCGCACTCGTGTGTTGGTTTAACTGTATTTACAACTTAGGATGTTGCATGACTTTTTGAGCTGTCCGGCATGTCCTCCAATCTTGCGACGTGGTATTCTCCTCGGGGATGACGACCTCGTCCCAGAGCCATCCGACGAGCTGTTCTGAAATTGCGTCGATTCTTTCTTTCTCTAGACACTCTTCCTTCAGCTTCACCATCTATAATTTACAAATAACTGAGAGATATTGGCACCGCCGAATTGGAGACAATAATTGTGCACTTAATAATAATGGAAATGTGTACATACCATGATATTATGCTGTGTAATCTTTTTATGCCCCAATTCCACATGTAATCGCAAACATAGTATGCACATAAATTGTTTCCCGGCCCCTGTTTGGCACACTGTCGACAAAAAGAAATTAAGTAAAATTCATATAATATATTAGCCGAGGTCTACATGTACAAATTACTTGCTTACCGGAAAGCCAATGTTCCATTTCAGTGTTTCATGGTCAATACCAGGGTGATCTTTACGAAATTGAACCCACACCCTGCGAACAAAAAAATTGAGTTAAGTCATTGCGAGTGTAAGGGGTGAATTAATTAGGGGAAAATATACATCACCTTGTCATCATGTCAATGATGTTCTGTAGTTTCCATTTTGGAGTGTGCAACGAATCAAAGACGTTGACGACACCCGGTCAGGCACAATATGAGTAGGAGCCAGTGGAATCTGTGTACATGTATACATTATAATCAGAAATGAAATAGTACACAGACAGTATAAGAAGAAGCGTGTGTATGTACTCACTCGATGTTGTACGGTATTAGTATGGACTCGCAATAATGTTGTTTGTCAATATACTTGTATAGGTTTCCATATGTTTCCTCAGGATTGTGCAGTATCATTGCTTCACTTATCCTTCGAGGATCCACGAATCCAACGTCATATATATTGTCTCTCCGACATTTTTGAATCTCCATTCTGCATATGTTAAGCAATAAATAAAGCCCGCGTCAGCATAGATTGGAATTATTGTTTTCAAACTGTGAATTGTAAACAACAACAAAGTACTTACAGTGTCCAACAGGTGATCAAATCCACGTCCATGGCGTCGTGGTGGTACAGCTCATATATATCCTTAAACCTCAGCCAGACCGAATCCACGTCGCCATTGTAGAAATCCTGGTCCTTCACGCCTACTTTGATCATGCCGCTTTATTCCTTCTTGATTCTTCCAAGTACTCATGGAATCGGCGCATCTTCGTCTGTAGCGTGCTCTCCATTTCAGGAGGGACCATAGGCTCGCCAAGCTTAAACGGCCACTTCAACGTTGTGTTTACAGGCACTCTGCTTCCCCCAGGAGTTGTTCTCTGGATAGTCCAGTCTCGGCCTCAAATTCTGCTAGGCGTAGCTCGTGCGGAGTTGGCAATGGAGCCAAGGGCTGCTGAGGTTGCTGGCCGAGCTGAGGAACCTTTTTGGATGTGCCCGCCTCCTTATCTGCAGCCTTCCGCTTCCGGCGGTTTAGTTATTTCATCCACGGTGTAACGGACCGCTTCGGCGGCCTGTGTGGAAGCGTGACTGCTTTGATATTGCTGTGGAGGGCTAATAAGGGCCGCATCTTGGAGAGGTGCATGCTCTGTGGAACCGGTCCCACATAGTATGCACATAAATTGTTTCCCGGCCCCTGTTTGGCACACTGTCGACCAAAAGAAATTAAGTAAAATTCATATAATATATTAGCCGAGGCCTACATGTACAAATTACTTGCTTACCGGAAAGCCAATGTTCCATTTCAGTGTTTCATGGTCAATACCAGGGTGATCTTTACGAAATTGAACCCACACCCTGCGAACAAAAAAATTGAGTTAAGTCATTGCGAGTGTAATGGGTGAATTAATTAGGGGAAAATATATATCACCTTGTCATCATGTCAATGATGTTCTGTAGTTTCCATTTTGGAGTGTGCAATGAATCAAAGACGTTGACGACACCCCGGTCAGGGCACAATATGAGTAGGAGCTAGTGGAATCTGTGTACATGTATACATTATAATCAGAAATGAAATAGTACACAGATAGTATAAGAAGAAGCGTGCGTATGTACTCACTCGATGTTGTATGGTATTAGTATGGACTCGCAATAATGTTGTTTGTCAATATACTTGTATAGGTTCTGATATGTTTCCTCAGGATTGTGCAGTATCATTGCTTCACTTATCCTTCGAGGATCCACGAATCCAACGTCATATATACTGTCTCTCCGACATTTTTGAATCTCCATTCTGCATATGTTAAGCAATAAATAAAGCCCGCGTCAGCATAGATTGAAATTATTGTGTAAAAAACAACAAAGTACTTACAGTGTCCAACAGGTGATCAAATCCACGTCCATGGCGTCGTGGTGGTACAGCTCATATATATCCTTAAACCTCAGCCAGACCGAATCCACGTCGCCATTGTAGAAATCCTGGTCCTTCACGCCTACTTTGATCATGCACGCTTTATTCCTTCTTGATTCTTCCAAGTACAACTCATGGAATCGATGCATCTTCGTCTGTAACGTGCTCTCCATTTCAGGAGGGACCATAGGCTCGCCAAGCTTAAACGGCCACTTCAACGTTCCGTTGCACCCTCTTCGGAGGTTTTGTACTCAAGGAATGCTTCCCACTCATCATCAGTGATCTTCTTATACTTCTCAGGATCCGGGGCCTCTCCGGTTTTGAGAAATTGCGAGTACAACTTCTTCTTGAAATCCTGAAACAGAACTGCCATCTTCTTCATTGTCCAATCCCTCAGTTCTGCTTCACGAGTGCTAGGCCAGTCGAATATTTCCTTTAATTCCGTCCATAGCATCTCTTTCTCTGTATCGGGGAGCACGTACTCCTCAGTGGGAGTGTGCAATGAATCAAAGACGTTCACGACACCCCGGTCAGGACACAATATGAGTAGGAGCCAGTGGAATCTGTGTACATGTATACATTATAATTAGAAATGAAATAGTACAAAGACAGTATAAGAAGAAGCGTGTGTATGTACTCACTCGATGTTGTACGGGATTAGTATGGAGTCGCAGTAATTTTGTTTCTTAATATATTTGTATAGGTTTCCATATGTTTCCTCAGGATTCATCAATATCATTTCTTCACTTATCCTTCGAGGATCCACGAAACCAACGTCATATATCCCGGATCTGCGACATTTTTGAATCTCCATTCTGCATATGTTAAGCAATAAATAAAGCCCGCGTCAGCATAGATTGGAATTAATGTTTTCAAACTGCAGACATCACCTTCCACTGCACCTCCCGAAGTCCCGATTCTGACGACGACAACGCAGCTCCGTGGCCCGCCGGAATCGCCAATGCCGCGTCGCAGTAGTTCTCGCAACCGACAAGACAGGAGACAATGACACCAGGCGGCCGTGGATCACACGAACGGGGCGGCGCCGTGGCGCGCTCGCGCCCTGCCGGGACGTGACAGTGTCCGCCGTCGCCTGCGACGCGCGCGTTCTAGCCTCCGTTGCACGCCATGGCGCGCCGCTTCGTGCCTTCGTCCTTGCAGCACCCTCCCGGTGCACGCCGGCGACGTGCGCAATCTTTCAGTCCGTCTCGCTCGACGGCGTGGGTTCCTGACCAAGGTGCAGAAGCAGAATGTGGTGATGATGTGTGGCGAGTGTTGTGCTAGCTGCTAACATTAACTGCTATTGCCTTTTGTTCGCGTTTTGATTTGGACGTATAATGCCACGCTGGGCCTTATACTGTTTACAGTGCACGGAATGCTTGTTGAAAATAACCTTGACCATGGTGCGTCCTTGTCATGGTGTGTGTGTGTGTGCCTAGCGCGTGTGCACGTGAGTTTGTTTTAGTTCAGGTCTAGGTGCGCATGTTTGTTGCGTACTGGCTGCCATCACTACCAGAACGATCGACATCTGCACCGGTGCTCCTCATCATTGATCTTCTTATACTTCTCAGGATCCGGGGCCTCTCCGGTTTTGAGCCAATGCGAGTACAACTTCTTCTTGAAATCCTGAAACAGAACTGCCATCTTCTTCATTGTCCAATCCCTCAGTTCTGCTTCATGAGTGCTAGGCCAGTCGAATATTGCCTTTAATTCCCTCCATAGCATCTCCTTCTCTGTATCGGGGAGCACGTACTCCTCAGTGGGGTCCGTGGACTTCCATTTTCTGATACTAATGGGCACATTGTCCCGTACAATTACCCCGCACTGAGATACAAATTTCTTGGCCACTTTTGGGGGCTCAACTGGCTCCCCGTCATCCTCCACTCGGGTGATGTGTAACTTGACATCCTTCAGCTTCTTCGTGGTCGATCGTTTTGATTTCTTAGCAGAGGCGGCCTACACAAATTACATATATACGAGATGATATAGAGATGGTGCATATTTATGTTAGATATAGAGATGATATAGATAATTGACATTTATACAAATTTATGTTATATATACACACCTGACTAGACGAGGGCTCGTTACCGGCCCCTTCAACATTGCCGGCCTGGACACGTTCGCCCTGAACATTGTCGGCCCCTTCAACATTGGCGGCCTGGTCACGTTGAGGTGGATTGCCGGCCCTTTCAATGGCCCCCATCACTTCAACCATGCTTAGGGGTTGGGTGATGGCATCAAAAAGTTGATTCGCTAAGAACGTATCATCGTCCTCGTGAATGGGTGCATCAGGGTTGTTGTTGTCCACCATCTATAGAATTAATAAATGATTGGTAAGCAATATTCGCTAAGGGGTTAAGTGCGCTCGAACAAATTTGCTAAGGGTGAATGCGCGACGCAAACGGGTTCGTTAAGGTTACGATACGCGACGCGAACGGGTTCGTTAAGGTTGCGATACGCGACGCGAACGGGTTCGATCGTTTGGGGTTCGGGTTCGCGAAGGATATATAACATTTCCAATATACATTTCAATGTAAATATCTCCAATACATTTAAATGAAGCATTTTCCAATATACATTTCAAACATATAACATTTCCAATATACATTTCAATGTAAATATCTCCAATACATTTAAATGAAGCATTTTCCAATATACATTTCAAACATATAACATTTCCAATATACATTTCAATGTAAATATCTCCAATACATTTAAATGAAGCATTTTCCAATATACATTTCAAACATATAACATTTCCAATATACATTTCAATGTAAATATCTCCAATACATTTAAATGAAGCATTTTCCAATATACATTTCAAACATATAACATTTCCAATATACATTTCAATGTAAATATCTCCAATACATTTAAATGAAGCATTTTCCAATATACATTTCAAACATATAACATTTCCAATATACATTTCAATGTAAATATCTCCAATACATTTAAATGAAGCATTTTCCAATATACATTTCAAACATATAACATTTCCAATATACATTTCAATGTAAATATCTCCAATACATTTAAATGAAGCATTTTCCAATATACATTTCAAACATATAACATTTCCAATATACATTTCAATGTAAATATCTCCAATACATTTAAATGAAGCATTTTCCAATATACATTTCAAACATATAACATTTCCAATATACATTTCAATGTAAATATCTCCAATACATTTAAATGAAGCATTTTCCAATATACATTTCAAACATATAACATTTCCAATATACATTTCAATGTAAATATCTCCAATACATTTAAATGAAGCATTTTCCAATATACATTTCAAACATATAACATTTCCAATATACATTTCAATGTAAATATCTCCAATACATTTAAATGAAGCATTTTCCAATATACATTTCAAACATATAACATTTCCAATATACATTTCAATGTAAATATCTCCAATACATTTAAATGAAGCATTTTCCAATATACATTTCAAACATATAACATTTCCAATATACATTTCAATGTAAATATCTCCAATACATTTAAATGAAGCATTTTCCAATATACATTTCAAACATATAACATTTCCAATATACATTTCAATGTAAATATCTCCAATACATTTAAATGAAGCATTTTCCAATATACATTTCAAACATATAACATTTCCAATATACATTTCAATGTAAATATCTCCAATACATTTAAATGAAGCATTTTCCAATATACATTTCAAACATATAACATTTCCAATATACATTTCAATGTAAATATCTCCAATACATTTAAATGAAGCATTTTCCAATATACATTTCAAACATATAACATTTCCAATATACATTTCAATGTAAATATCTCCAATACATTTAAATGAAGCATTTTCCAATATACATTTCAAACATATAACATTTCCAATATACATTTCAATGTAAATATCTCCAATACATTTAAATGAAGCATTTTCCAATATACATTTCAAACATATAACATTTCCAATATACATTTCAATGTAAATATCTCCAATACATTTAAATGAAGCATTTTCCAATATACATTTCAAACATATAACATTTCCAATATACATTTCAATGTAAATATCTCCAATACATTTAAATGAAGCATTTTCCAATATACATTTCAAACATATAACATTTCCAATATACATTTCAATGTAAATATCTCCAATACATTTAAATGAAGCATTTTCCAATATACATTTCAAACATATAACATTTCCAATATACATTTCAATGTAAATATCTCCAATACATTTAAATGAAGCATTTTCCAATATACATTTCAAACATATAACATTTCCAATATACATTTCAATGTAAATATCTCCAATACATTTAAATGAAGCATTTTCCAATATACATTTCAAACATATAACATTTCCAATATACATTTCAATGTAAATATCTCCAATACATTTAAATGAAGCATTTTCCAATATACATTTCAAACATATAACATTTCCAATATACATTTCAATGTAAATATCTCCAATACATTTAAATGAAGCATTTTCCAATATACATTTCAAACATATAACATTTCCAATATACATTTCAATGTAAATATCTCCAATACATTTAAATGAAGCATTTTCCAATATACATTTCAAACATATAACATTTCCAATATACATTTCAATGTAAATATCTCCAATACATTTAAATGAAGCATTTTCCAATATACATTTCAAACATATAACATTTCCAATATACATTTCAATGTAAATATCTCCAATACATTTAAATGAAGCATTTTCCAATATACATTTCAAACATATAACATTTCCAATATACATTTCAATGTAAATATCTCCAATACATTTAAATGAAGCATTTTCCAATATACATTTCAAACATATAACATTTCCAATATACATTTCAATGTAAATATCTCCAATACATTTAAATGAAGCATTTTCCAATATACATTTCAAACATATAACATTTCCAATATACATTTCAATGTAAATATCTCCAATACATTTAAATGAAGCATTTTCCAATATACATTTCAAACATATAACATTTCCAATATACATTTCAATGTAAATATCTCCAATACATTTAAATGAAGCATTTTCCAATATACATTTCAAACATATAACATTTCCAATATACATTTCAATGTAAATATCTCCAATACATTTAAATGAAGCATTTTCCAATATACATTTCAAACATATAACATTTCCAATATACATTTCAATGTAAATATCTCCAATACATTTAAATGAAGCATTTTCCAATATACATTTCAAACATATAACATTTCCAATATACATTTCAATGTAAATATCTCCAATACATTTAAATGAAGCATTTTCCAATATACATTTCAAACATATAACATTTCCAATATACATTTCAATGTAAATATCTCCAATACATTTAAATGAAGCATTTTCCAATATACATTTCAAACATATAACATTTCCAATATACATTTCAATGTAAATATCTCCAATACATTTAAATGAAGCATTTTCCAATATACATTTCAAACATATAACATTTCCAATATACATTTCAATGTAAATATCTCCAATACATTTAAATGAAGCATTTTCCAATATACATTTCAAACATATAACATTTCCAATATACATTTCAATGTAAATATCTCCAATACATTTAAATGAAGCATTTTCCAATATACATTTCAAACATATAACATTTCCAATATACATTTCAATGTAAATATCTCCAATACATTTAAATGAAGCATTTTCCAATATACATTTCAAACATATAACATTTCCAATATACATTTCAATGTAAATATCTCCAATACATTTAAATGAAGCATTTTCCAATATACATTTCAAACATATAACATTTCCAATATACATTTCAATGTAAATATCTCCAATACATTTAAATGAAGCATTTTCCAATATACATTTCAAACATATAACATTTCCAATATACATTTCAATGTAAATATCTCCAATACATTTAAATGAAGCATTTTCCAATATACATTTCAAACATATAACATTTCCAATATACATTTCAATGTAAATATCTCCAATACATTTAAATGAAGCATTTTCCAATATACATTTCAAACATATAACATTTCCAATATACATTTCAATGTAAATATCTCCAATACATTTAAATGAAGCATTTTCCAATATACATTTCAAACATATAACATTTCCAATATACATTTCAATGTAAATATCTCCAATACATTTAAATGAAGCATTTTCCAATATACATTTCAAACATATAACATTTCCAATATACATTTCAATGTAAATATCTCCAATACATTTAAATGAAGCATTTTCCAATATACATTTCAAACATATAACATTTCCAATATACATTTCAATGTAAATATCTCCAATACATTTAAATGAAGCATTTTCCAATATACATTTCAAACATATAACATTTCCAATATACATTTCAATGTAAATATCTCCAATACATTTAAATGAAGCATTTTCCAATATACATTTCAAACATATAACATTTCCAATATACATTTCAATGTAAATATCTCCAATACATTTAAATGAAGCATTTTCCAATATACATTTCAAACATATAACATTTCCAATATACATTTCAATGTAAATATCTCCAATACATTTAAATGAAGCATTTTCCAATATACATTTCAAACATATAACATTTCCAATATACATTTCAATGTAAATATCTCCAATACATTTAAATGAAGCATTTTCCAATATACATTTCAAACATATAACATTTCCAATATACATTTCAATGTAAATATCTCCAATACATTTAAATGAAGCATTTTCCAATATACATTTCAAACATATAACAGCAAAAGCTAGCTGCGCATCAATGCCCTCGACACCCATAAGACGTCTTCGCAACCACTATTGTGCAGACGCTGGATGAAGGCCGCAGACTTTGTTGAGTTTTTGTCCCTGAGAATCTGCATGTGCTCCTCGATGTACGGAGCAACTAAGGTTGATTGTTGCAAAACTGTGAGGTGCGCTTTACGAAATGTCTCAACGTCCTTGATCACCATCGATCTTCTCCCTAGTGTGCCCTTTCCACCAAGTCTCCCCTCGTGATGGGATTCGGGCAATACATTACTAGAAAATCAATATAAGTTCGGGTACATAGAATTTCCAATATACATTTAAATGAAGCATTTTCCAATATACATTTCAAACATATAACATTTCCAATATACATTTCAATGTAAATATCTCCAATACATTTAAATGAAGCATTTTCCAATATACATTTCAAACATATAACATTTCCAATATACATTTCAATGTAAATATCTCCAATACATTTAAATGAAGCATTTTCCAATATACATTTCAAACATATAACATTTCCAATATACATTTCAATGTAAATATCTCCAATACATTTAAATGAAGCATTTTCCAATATACATTTCAAACATATAACATTTCCAATATACATTTCAATGTAAATATCTCCAATACATTTAAATGAAGCATTTTCCAATATACATTTCAAACATATAACATTTCCAATATACATTTCAATGTAAATATCTCCAATACATTTAAATGAAGCATTTTCCAATATACATTTCAAACATATAACATTTCCAATATACATTTCAATGTAAATATCTCCAATACATTTAAATGAAGCATTTTCCAATATACATTTCAAACATATAACATTTCCAATATACATTTCAATGTAAATATCTCCAATACATTTAAATGAAGCATTTTCCAATATACATTTCAAACATATAACATTTCCAATATACATTTCAATGTAAATATCTCCAATACATTTAAATGAAGCATTTTCCAATATACATTTCAAACATATAACATTTCCAATATACATTTCAATGTAAATATCTCCAATACATTTAAATGAAGCATTTTCCAATATACATTTCAAACATATAACATTTCCAATATACATTTCAATGTAAATATCTCCAATACATTTAAATGAAGCATTTTCCAATATACATTTCAAACATATAACATTTCCAATATACATTTCAATGTAAATATCTCCAATACATTTAAATGAAGCATTTTCCAATATACATTTCAAACATATAACATTTCCAATATACATTTCAATGTAAATATCTCCAATACATTTAAATGAAGCATTTTCCAATATACATTTCAAACATATAACATTTCCAATATACATTTCAATGTAAATATCTCCAATACATTTAAATGAAGCATTTTCCAATATACATTTCAAACATATAACATTTCCAATATACATTTCAATGTAAATATCTCCAATACATTTAAATGAAGCATTTTCCAATATACATTTCAAACATATAACATTTCCAATATACATTTCAATGTAAATATCTCCAATACATTTAAATGAAGCATTTTCCAATATACATTTCAAACATATAACATTTCCAATATACATTTCAATGTAAATATCTCCAATACATTTAAATGAAGCATTTTCCAATATACATTTCAAACATATAACATTTCCAATATACATTTCAATGTAAATATCTCCAATACATTTAAATGAAGCATTTTCCAATATACATTTCAAACATATAACATTTCCAATATACATTTCAATGTAAATATCTCCAATACATTTAAATGAAGCATTTTCCAATATACATTTCAAACATATAACATTTCCAATATACATTTCAATGTAAATATCTCCAATACATTTAAATGAAGCATTTTCCAATATACATTTCAAACATATAACATTTCCAATATACATTTCAATGTAAATATCTCCAATACATTTAAATGAAGCATTTTCCAATATACATTTCAAACATATAACATTTCCAATATACATTTCAATGTAAATATCTCCAATACATTTAAATGAAGCATTTTCCAATATTTTGGGCCTCGATGAGCACTGGCATCATAATGAACTTCCTCTTCATGCAGAGCCAGGGGGGTAGGTTGTAGATACAAACAGTCACGGGCCAAGTGCTATGACTACTGCTCATTTCACCAAAAGGGTTCATGCCATCGGTACTTAAACCAAGCCTAACATTCCTCGCATCAGCATCAAACTCTGGGAATGCTCTATCGATGTTCCTCCACTGGGATCCATCGGCGGGGTGTCTCAACATGCCATCCTGCTTACGTTCTTCTTTGTGCCAGCGCATCAGTTTGGCATGGTCTTTGTTCCTGAACAAACGCTTCAGACGGGGTATCAGAGGGAAATACCACATCACCTTCGCAGGGATTTTTTTCTTAGAACGCTCTCCCCCAACATCACCAGGGTCGTCCCGCCTGATCTTGTATCGCGCGCAGGTGCAAACCGGACAACGATCCAAGTGTTCGTACTGTCCGCGATAGAGGATACAGTCATTAGGACACGCATGTATCTTCTGCACCTCCAAACCGAGAGGGCAAACAACACGTTTTGCTTGATACGTCGTCGATGGCAATGTGTTACCCTCTGGAAGAATCTTCTTTACGAGTTTCAGTAGCTCCTCGAAACCCTTATCAGTAACACCATTTGCTGCCTTCCACTGCAGAAGTTCAAGTGTGCTACCCAACTTCTTTAGCCCCTCTTTGCAATCTGGGTACAGGTCAGTCTTGTGGTCCTGCAACATGCGCTGTATCTTTTTTAGTTCCTTATCATTGCCGCAGTCTTTCTCGGCATCACGCAACATTTGCCCGAGCCCATCAGTAGGTTCATTTTCCTGAGCAACATCTTCCTGAGCATCGCCTTCCCGAGCAACATCTTCCTCATCGGCATCACCCATTGCAGCATATGCAAAGGAACCGTAGTATTGAGCCAATAACGGAATGTCGTCATCGGCCTCGTCTTCTTCATCTTCATCCATTAGAATTCCTCTTTCACCGTGCTTCGTCCAAACAGAATAATTCCTCATGAAACCGTGCCTCATCAAATGCACCTGAAGACAACCTCTTTGTTTGTACGATTGTATATTTTTACAATGGGTGCATGGGCAGAACATGAAACCGGACGGCGTCCTGTTAGCCTCGGCGGCAACTCTCGAATAAATAAAATACATTGGCCTTATAACTATTCACAAGTCATACATATAAGTCATACAAAACAAAATACTATCTAGCTTGCCTTCTCTCTCCATTTAAAGCACAACATGAACACTCTCTCTCTCCACCATGAACTCAAGCTCTCTCCTCTCTCTCCTCCAAGAACACAAGCTCTCTCTAGCTAGCTTTACTTTGATTCACAAATCCCTCTATTTCTAAATCATAGAAGGATTACAAGCTAAATAAAACATTAGAGAATGAAAGAGTGTACCTTGTAGTGCTCCTTAGATGAGTAGATTCTTCACAAATTTTGAAAAAAATTTGGGCAGCACCTCCCCTCCCACCTTCTTCCCTCCCGGCCAAACCAGCATGAACACAGGGCCAAGTGTTCAGCTGACTCGGCCGCGAGAGGAAGAAGCCACTTTATACAAAACACATTAGCACCGGGTCGTGGCAAGACCCGGTGCTAATGCGCCCCCTTTAGACCGCGACAAGAGAACAGGACTTTGGCGAAGCCGACTGCAAATTCTTTATGCATAACTCCACGAGAGAACAATTAATTGTCACTCCCTCACAACCCTACTTCAACTCTCTAGGACCCTTTGATTCTTGCCATATACAAGAATCGAGTGTTGTCGAATTGTCTTGCCTATTCCTCTTCAATGCTCCTAATTGCCCCTACAAGTCTTGGATGAAACCCCTGTGTTGGCCTTTGGATTGCGTACGTTTGGCTTGCTTGATTCCCTATAGACTCCATCCCCTTGTTTATATAGTCCTCGTCCAAGGCCCCTTTACCTACAAGTAGGAGTCCTATTTCTAGTAGGATTCAACCGTCAAGTCCTAGTAGTACTAGAAGTCATAATCCTACACCTCTAATGATTCCTAATCCAAGTAGGATTTGATTCATAATACAACAATCTCCACCTTGACTCTAATCCTTTGAAGTCATCGTGCACCTCCAAGAATTCGCTCCAAATTGGTTTGTTTTTTTATTTTTCTATACTCCCACCATAGAAGTGCCTCCACCACAAGGGCTCGCAGACATCACCGCGATGTGCGTGCTAGTGTCCAAGCTGGAGCACCCGATGCTTTACCTGAGAGCTCCTTCATTTTGTAGTTTGGTTAACCACAACACCTTCTCTTATAGCCCTCTATGCCATAGGTTTGTACTATCTTCGAGCTCCACCTACTCGCTGGTACTACATGGTCAGTTCCACCATGTCTTTCTTCTTCCAACAACCTGCAGTTTCACCCCTACGACTCTTAGATTTTGCAACCGCTTTTGTAGGCTTCCACTTGACTACAACTGAGATTTGAGTACCTGCATTGACGAAACGACTTTCTTCTCCTCATCAGGAATTTTACTAAATCTCCCAATGGTTGCACCACCTTTAAGATTTCCTGTCATTCGGCATCCTCCATTGATCCAAAATAACTTTCATGATTACCTACCCTTTACAAGTAATTCGCATGACTCCACCTCGAAGCGATAAGCCACTACCTTGGAGTTCTAGTGACCTCACAAATACTAGATTCTTTTTCAATCCCTGGATATACCGA
>OAMR01000282.1:1497736-1529560 GCA_900205405.1 Echinochloa crus-galli | reverse complement strand
CCTTCCATTATTCATGTCCAATATAACCATTCTCACCTTAGTGACTGCATACTCCTTACAATCCGCCAAGTGAACAGTTCCATTCACCAGCCATAGAGATCCTTTGTCAAACATCTCCCTTGCCGAACATATATGGAAGCAACTTCCTAAATCTAATGTTCACTCATGAATAGTATTTGGTTGACTAATGATAAGTACATCACTTTCATCCTCACTTGCCACCTAGCATACTCCTTTGATAGCCTTCAAACTTAGACAATCCTTTATCATGTGACCCTCTGTTGTTTATAGATCCCCGGGTACCCTTGACAAGGAAGACCAAGTCCTAGTAGAACTACTTATGTACTTATACTAGGACTCCCATATTGTAACCGACTAGGAGACTTGTCATGTAACTTTGCCCCTTAGGATATATATAAAGGAGGGTATGGGTCCCTAAATCGGTAGGCTACACAACTCAACTCATACGTAAGGCAATACAACATACATGACATAGCATATTACGCACATTGCGGCCCAAACCTATTTAAATCATTGTCTCGTGTGTGCACCATCGTTCTTTAGAACTTGGCGAGACCCACGACTTCTCTACTCTGAGGTACCCTGTCGTTAAACACCGACACCCTCCTCATCACATAGATAGCATGTGCGTCTGCCCTTGCTTTTGCCTTTCTTCTTCTCGTGATTCTTAACTTTGCTTGTAGGTGCAGTGCCACTACAGCACCATACACCCCCAAACAACCAAATGGCACTGCAGCACTATACACCCCCAAACAACCAAAGCACCGCACTATATCCTGGTCCCTCTAAGGCTAACTCGAATGCGTGGAGCCTCGCCACATCCACCACCGCAGTCCTCAGACTCATCACCTTAAAGCGAACGAGGGCCTTGCCACTTCCACTGTTGGACTGCACACTAAAGATCCGGACTGGCCTCGCCATCTAAGGTGATATGATGCCACCGAGCTATCCCATTAACTTTACATTCACCTTACCGCCACTAGAAAACAAGATGCACCACGTGTGGACCCAAAGCTTTCTGTCAAGCTCTCCTCCTGCACCATGCTGCCACCACTGACTTCAGTCCCTGTCACACCCCAAAATTTTTGAATTTTGGGATATGAATTTTCAACGTAATTAATACAATATTTTTCTCAATTTTCTAAAATTTTTCAAGCTTTATAAAATTTACAGGGAATTTAGTAAAGGAAAAATTGTTTTTTTAAATTAAATTAAAGTAATATAGGTTTAATATTGTGTGTGTCGCATTCATGCCGGCTGCATTGAGTTTTGCTTGTGGGTGGTTCAAATAAGAATTTAAATCTAGTTTAAATTCGAGTTTGAATCGCATTGTTTTGGGCTCTATAAAAGTTGTTACGGCTCGAGTTCGATTATGCCCCTCCAACTTTCCCCGGCCTGTTTCCCCTCCCTCTATTCTTTTCCCGCGCGCAGCCCAGCCGCTTCGCTCGGCCCATTGCCGCCAGCCCTTCCACTCAGTCCGGCCTGCTCCATTTTCCACCTCCCTCTCCACGCGGCCCATCTCTATTTCCCTCACCAGCCCAATCCGGCCCAGCTCGGCCCACCGCGCCACGGCTCCCTGCGCCGCCGCAACAGACGCGCGCGCCGCCGCCGCAATCAGCGCCGCGCCGCCGCTCCGCAACGCCTTGGCGTCCGCGCCAAGCCATCCTCGGCCTCCGCGCCTATAAAGGCTGCCGCCCCAAGCCGCGTGCCCTAGCTGCCGCCCTCGCCTTCTTCCCTCGCGCAGTGCCGCCGCCGCCTTTGCCGCCGGAGCCAAGCGCCGCCGCCGGCCGCCATTCCCGCCGATCCACCGCCTCGGAGGACGCCGGACGGAGCTGAGTCCGCCACGAGATCCGCCAGACCGAGACGAAGCTTTACCGCCGGATCTCGTCACCGATGCGCCGCCGGAGCACCACTCCCCGCGAGGAGCCGACGCCGCCGGCCCCTGCCTCCGCCGCGAGCGAGCTCCCGGCCATCTCCTTCGATGGTGAGAACCTCTACGCGATCCCCTCGATCCCCTCTCCCTCCTACGCGCCTCGCCCGAGCCCCCGGCCCCCTCGAACGCCGGCCGCCATGGCCGAGCCCCTATGTGTGAGGAAGACGATGGCACTTTTTCGATTAGGCCCCTGCAAGTATTTCCCTTCGCGTTTAGATTCAACCACTTCCTGGCCGTCCGTTTCGAATCCTACGGGTCAGATCCAACCGAGCCTCGGGTCAAAACTCTCCATACCGGTCAGCGCCGGTAGTTTTTCAAAAGAGCCCCCCGACTTCCTGAAAATCAACCCGCCGTCCGAACCTTTTCAAAACTATTTACAAATTTGCCCCTGCTTCGCGCTTTAACCCCCGAGTTTCCCTGTTTTTAACCCAGAAGCCCAGCCCTGGTCTTTTTATGTTTTAGCCCCTGCAAGTTTCCAGTCCCCGGATCTTAGAAAAGCCGTATCTTCCCCGTTTCAGCTCCGATTCGACCCGTTCAAATTGCTTTAGGTTCGTATCGATGTAAGCTACGCGTTAAAAATGGTGTTCACCCTGTTTATTGTTTTATAAATTAATCATGTAATTAATCCCTACCTTATATGTTTTAGAAATAAAATCAAATATAGGTTTCAACTCCGACCTTTTTGTAAATAAATGTTAAATTGGAATAATATTAACTTAAATATGTTTTAGTATAATTTGATTAGTATAAACACGAAATGATATGAATCGATTAGATGCTCTCACATGCTTTATCTTAAATAAAATAATTAATTGGTATAATTTATACATAAATAATTATAAATAAAATATAATTAAGTTTTATCTCATTTTATAAATCCAAATAGAATTTGATTAATTCCAACATAAGATGTTTCTCTGAAATATCTTTCATATTATTTTATTTAATTAAAATTTATCAAGCATATAGTCTTTTATGCCTTTTTTATCATACAAATCTTCCGTTAGACTTATCCTTTCAACCGTAGCTCCGTTTTCAGCGATTCTTACGCTCACGTGACCATCGAACCAAGCCCAATCTTTTAGCGCGTTCTTTTAAAAGCCTTTTCTTATGATTGGTGTATTGTTCTTAGTGGTATATGGTTTGTTTGCTTGTTTAGCTGCTTGTTGTGCTCGGTGATTGCTGCGAGTAGAGAAACGTCATCAAGAGATTTCAAGAAGAAGGAGTGGTCCAGAGATTAAAAGAACAAGCGTTGAAAACTCTGAGTAGCAGTATCTCTGTTGGATAAAGGCAAGTATAGCACGGACAATCCTTGCTACCTAAACACACCCTTTACATAATGTATTACCTTCATATGCATGTGTCTAAATTGTTATCCCTTTTATGTTGTACCTAGTTTTGTTTATCCTATACCTTGAATACCTTGGGTTTTGCATATGGGTAGTACTTTGCTAGGCGCAGCTACTGTCACCATTATTTAATTGTTAATCTTGACTTAATGGCCCACTACAATGATGATGTTAAAACTTGCTTTTTAGCAACATGGTTCAGGGAGCTAGAGCATGTGCTGTGTGCTTTGCTCTAGTGTCTCTCCTTAAGGTCCGGTTCTTAAAGCGGCAACCCAGGAGCCTGTCGCCACGCCAGAACTATAATGGCTCTGGTCTTGGACAAGTAACTTGTACGTCTCTAGCTTACCAGTAGTTACCGAAAGGCGTTATGGGAAACATGGGTGAGAGTATGTCTTGATCCACGAGGACGGGAAACCGTTGGCTGTGCCCCGTTAGGCAACGTCCCGTGTTGGGGTTCCTACGGGAGCTCCACACGTTGCGCCTTTTATTTTCCTTGCTGGCATGTGTTGCCGCGCTTCGGACGCCATTGACCCTCCTACGGGAGCGCCCTGGGATCAGTCAATCTCGGTGCCTGGGCCATGCTGCCTGTGTGTACCATAATCGGCTACTGTTTTGTTAGGGTGTCTTGTGAAAAGCCTCGTAGCGTCCCTATGCGATCACACCTCGGAAGTGTGGTTTAAGAGGTTTGGCCACCTCGCATGGTTGGGTTTAAAGTTCGTTTGAGCTTTTACGCGACTGGTGGTAAAGGGCGTGGAAGGCTAAAAGCATTCGTTATTTAAAACAAAGCTACGAACATGTTTCGCTCGTGAAGGTACTACCGAATACGTCTTCGCAACCAATCGGCGAAAGTACTATTGTGCAGACGCTGAATGAAGGCCGCAGACTTTGTTGAGTTTTCGTCCCTGAGAATCTGCATGTGCTCCTCGATGTATGGAGCAACTAAGGTTGATTGTTGCAAAATTGTGGGGTGCGCTTTACGAAATGTCTCAGCGTCCTTGATCACCATCGATCTTCTCCCTAGTGTGCCCTTTCCACCAGGTCGTAAGGTGATTCGGGCACACCAATCGGCATAAGATCGTCGACAAAGTCAACACAAAATTCAATGACCTCTTCTGTTTCGTATCACTTAGCAATGCATCCTTCTGGACGAGAACGATTACAGACATACTTCTTTAGGACGCATTCAGGTTTCTGTGTAAACCTGGGTGTGACAGTCCCCCATGGCTACACCGGTATTACCATAGGCCATATTGGGTCTCTGAAAACGATGCCTCCATGTAGGGCATGACGCAAGTGGCGCCACCGTCGCTCGTCTAGGACTTGGACAGGGCTTTCACCTAGAGAACCCATGCAGTGGGGTTGGAGCTCCAAGATGACAACCCCAACAGGGAGAACCACGCCCAAAGGCACCGCCACCCACAAGATTGTTGGCCAAGGCTTTGGCTTGGAGCTAGCATCCCAACCCAAGCCCCCCCCCCTCCGACACGCACACACACATCGGTAACACTATCGATGGAAAACCACCCAAGGGCGGCCCCGCCGCTAGAGAATCGGTCCCCGCATCGCCACCGCCTCCCACAACCACACGACCGCCTTTACCAACTGCCCGCTCCACCGGTAGGGGCTCCGCCTGCTGTCGCCGGTTGCATGCCTAGCGCCCGGCCATCAAGGGCCGCCTTCTTGGGTGCGGGCCGGCGGCCGCCAACCCATGCCGCGCGCGTGCCCGCCGCGCAGGTGGTCCAGAGATTAAAAGAACAAGCGTTGAAAACTCTGAGTAGTAGTATCTCTGTTGGATAAAGGCAAGTATAGCACGGACAATCCTTGCTACCTAAACACACCCTTTACATAATGTATTCGCCGCGCAGGCGCCATCGCGGCCAGACGCCACTTCCGCCACTGGCATAGTTGTGATCAGCTTTGAGTTTTGTGTGATTTTGAACATTGTCCCAGGTGTTAGGAGTTGGTTTCATAGTATTTCTGAAGATATAGAAAATAATACCTCCGGTTATCAAGAAAGCATCCTGCTCTATTTTGCTCATTCTTGGAATTCAATTTTCTTGATGTCACTATTGTCATTTGTCTTCTTCCAAGTTTGTGATGCATCCAACCCAGGCATGGGGTCGGCCGAGGGCCAACAAATTAAGGTTGCCCGGACCCCAACAGTTCTTAGGCACACCCACTCGAGGAAAGGCCCAATTGCCCCAAAAGACTAGTCTGATAGGGGAAGGGTGGCTCTCCCTTTTAAGGTGGCTTCCTCTTGCTTCGCTAAGCAAGGTGGGATAATTCGGACGCGCACAGCTGCCGCCTACACTGTCGTGCGCCTGGCCAAACCGCGCTCCCGCTGGACCACGAGCTGCCGCCTACACTGTCGTGCGCCTGGCCAAACTGTTTCACGGCTACCGCCTACACTGTCGTGTGCCTGGCCAAATCGTGCCCTAGGATGTCCTCATCAACTGATGTGAACCTGCTAGGGTTTGTGCCCGATCTTTCGATGAGATGCATGGGGGATAACTCGATTGGAGGAGACGACGTTCACGGCCCGACTACAACCTTGCAAAGACTGCGCCTTAGCGACCGATACACCCCCTCCTTTGGTTGCCGCGATCTTGTGGAGCGCGACACCCGTTCCTGCAAGCAATCGAAGAACTAGCAAGAACAAGTATGATACAAGTACTGAATTTACTAGATGGGAATGAAGTGTCTCAATCTCAAACTCAATCACCAACGAAGTGGGGTTCCACAGACTCGAAGACGGGCGGCTGGACCAGCACGCGCGCTTACAAGCAAGTAGCAATTGCTAAACTTGATCTAAACAAAACCCAATCTGTTTGTGGCAGCTATGGGGGTATATGAGATGGTGGAGGACGACTATGACCTGGTGGAGGTCGTCCCACAACCCTAGGACGCGTCCCTAATGGACCCAACTTGGTACATGGCCCATTGGCCCAAAATAAGGTGACACAGCACCGTGGGCAGAAAAGGTGTCTGTATTAAATCGACGATTGCGCCCGCATCCGAATTGTAGACTTGATATGAAGGCGAGTCCAGATCCATCTGAAAGTAGACTTGATAAGCTTTCCATCAAGTACTTAAACGCCCAAAATGGAGTCCGGATGAAATCGTGACGGCCATCGCAAGTCAGCACTTTCCTGCAGTCCGAATCTAGACTTTCCAAAACGTGTTGGATTTGGTCTCTTTCCTTTCTTGGACCAATGTGACGTGGTAGCCTGATGGGGAACGTGAGAATACTTAGAATTGGCCCACAATCAACTTCTTTGGTCCTCCATACCTTGTATATGTGTCTAGCACTCTTTTTAATCCACGTATGTATTTCAGAAAATGATAATGAACACACATCATGGCGCAGCATCAATTCATCGAATGTAGGAATAATAATCATGATGTAGGATTGATTCACCTTTGGTTTACAAGCCATTAATATGGTCGTATCTAAGCCGGTGATGTCCTCATCAGTTTGGGTGATTGCCCTAATATATAATCATCCCTTTGTTTTGTTAATTTCGATTACAAAATATCCGTAGCGTTAGTACGGGTATACTAGTTATGGACGTAAGAGCTGGTGTTGACTCTTAACTAATGGAGAGCATGTCTCTTATACTATCTCATAAAGGGGGCGCACACTGCTATTGGTTCCTCCAAAATGGGGCACATGATTCTTTTTCCTGTGGCTGCTGCCCCTTGCTAACTGTTCGGACTGGGTAAGTGTTTGAACCCATCAATTTTGTTGGGTTTAGGGCGCACGCTACCAGCCATGATTTCAGCTGCCTGCATGCTGTCACTGTAATCCACAGTGATGAGCAAACTGTGTGAAACGACTTAAATTTTTCTTCCTTAAAGATTGTATAAGGGCACGTACAACGGCGGCCTGTCGAGATCCGTCGACATGCACCGTAATTTTGCACGAAACCCCCTTGCGAGCCGCGACAACGACCGAGCGGGCGTCTCGTTCGTCTACGAGACGCGGCGCGTGCTCCCAGGCCAAGAGACGGTGGAGGCACCCGTTGTATGGAGCGCTGCGAGGAGACGGCGGAGGCATGGATCCCGTGCACGGATGGAGGAGGATTCAATTGCCCTCGGACCTGCGCCTAGCAAGTTCTACTACCGCCATGACCGTCCTTCTGCCATCCGTTGCCGCCATCGGTACTGACTGCCATAGCCACACTGCTGGGGTAGTGTTCGGAGGGGGAGAAGTGGGAGAGATGGTGCGTGGGGAGGAGGGGTTGCCCCTGGGCTAGTCCGCCTGTGCCGGGAGGGTTTGCCGACGCTGCTCCCACTGGCGGACAGAAATCATTTTGACGACTAGGGCCACTTGTCAAAGCGACTAGACTACCAAAACCCTCTCATATGATAATATAACGGTAATACGATACGATAGCGCACAAAGGCAACTAAAACCATGATTTTAAGTATATCTCAATTTAAAGTTGAAGCATACAATAAAAATTGCACCTCTTCAAACTTCAGGCTTTTCAGACTTCAGCAGCAGCCACGCGAGCGGGCGAGCGGCGACCGTGGTGTAGGTGCGGCGGGCCGGGCGGCCGGTAGCGCAGGTGCGCAGCGGCGCAGCGCAGCAGGGGCGTAGCCTGGCCGCGCAGGGCAGGGGCATGCAGGCACTCAACGAGAGGCCCCGTGGTGGCACGGGCGCGCTGCGTTGGTCACTGGGCTGCTGGCTGCTGGGCCGAGTCAATTTGGGTCGAAGAGTAGGGCCAATTTAGATAAAATATAGCTGGGCCACAGAAAAATGAATATGCTATGAAGGATGTTTTGGCCACGGCTAGGGCCATGGCCCTGGTGGCCCTAGGCCCCTGTCCGTCCCTGGCTGCTCCAGACCGATCTGGTACTAGCGTCGTTGCTGACCGGAGGAAGAAGAAGGGGGAGTTGGTTGGTGAAGGAGAAAGAAGTGTAGGGGGTGTTTGTTAAAAGATCTGGGTTTAAGTCTAAAGGTGGAAAAAGTCCAAGGGGGTCACTGATAGATCTGAGGATCTATTCGTGAGAAAAGGTTCTGCTTATGAAGATTGAAAGGTTTCAGGGTTCCAGTTGTGAAAGTGTTTTTTCTTTTTCGTTGTTGTTTTAGAATTAATTGTTGTGAACTTTGAAAAATCATAACAAATCATAGAAAACTGATAAAATGACAAATCCAACTGTTCTGGAGTCTATGAGAATATCTTTACACATTCATGCCATTTGTTCACATAGTTAGTGTATGTTTTGATTGGGAATAAAATAAAAAAGAAAAGGTTGTCTTCATGAAATGCTAATTCTCAAGATCAGAAGTTAATTAGCCTAATTCTATTTGTTTAACACTATAGATGTTAGAGAAACTCGGCCATCATGAATATTTGAATGTGTGTGTATAATATACATGGTTATTTTAAGAGTCATACAAAATATTTGAATGTAGTATACATTCTCTTATGTATGCAATAAAATGGCTACAAAGATCAATTATGCATTAGATCACCATGAGTTAATGTGTAAAAATATGAATTAATTACAGACAGCCAAACATACAATCTATTGTACAAGCTGTCTATTCAGCTATCTGTTTATGACAAAAATACAACAGCTGGTTGTACTTGCCCTAAACAAACACTCAGGAAAAAAGTGACTGTAATCATCATTCGACTGAAAGGTGCAGTTAAGAAGTTACCTCATTGAGCTGTATGCCTCGATGATATACCAACTGTCTGGTGGTGCTATCTGCGATTTGGTAAGGTTATCATCCTTATCGCCGTCGATGGTTTGATTGCTACCACGAAATCAATAACTAACTTAGTACGTGATTACCGATTTGGTAATGTCATCATGCATTACAGAAGTTTACAATGTGAAATGTGAAGAATGGACGACGTCGGCCCACTACCAGAATCCTTCACATCCGCCCGCCTCCTCCGCCTCGGCCATTTTTGGACCCGGTGCTGATGGGGCTTCAGCACCGGGTCCAACGGCTAGGAGCGGGGGCGGCGCGGAGGTGCGTCCGGGCGGACACATTAGCACCGGGTCGTGGAAAGACCCGGTGCTAATGTTCACCCTTTAGCACCGGGTGCAGCCACGACCCGGTGCTAATGTGCCCGAGGCCTTTAGCACCGGGTCGTGGCTGCACCCGGTGCTAAAGGGGGCGCATTAGCACCGCGTCTTGCTATGACCCGGTGCTAATGTCTTCGCCCTGACGACGCGCGGCGTAGGCACAAGCGTCTCATGGAAGAAAGGTTTCCAAGAGCACGCCGCCACCTATAGGAGCCGTTCGAGGAAGAAGGCCGAATATGAGCAGAGGGTGAGGGACCTAGAGCAAACGGTTGCCGCCCAGGCTTCAAAGCTCCAAGAAATGGAGTCAGAGATGGAGCGACGGATGAAGGTAGCATGGCTGCAGATACAACAAGCCACAGGCGGGACCGGTTCCACAGAGCCTGCACCTCTCCAACAAGCCACAGGCGGGACCGGTTCCACAGAGCCTGCACCTCTCCAACAAGCCACAGGCGGGACCGGTTCCACAGAGCCTGCACCTCTCCAACAAGCCACAGGCGGGACCGGTTCCACAGAGCCTGCACCTCTCCAACAAGCCACAGGCGGGACCGGTTCCACAGAGCCTGCACCTCTCCAACAAGCCACAGGCGGGACCGGTTCCACAGAGCCTGCACCTCTCCAACAAGCCACAGGCGGGACCGGTTCCACAGAGCCTGCACCTCTCCAACAAGCCACAGGCGGGACCGGTTCCACAGAGCATGCACCTCTCCAAGATGCGGCCCTTATTAGCCCTCCACAGCAATATCAAAGCAGTCACGCTTCCACACAGGCCGCCGAAGCGGTCCGTTACACCGTGGATGAAATAACTCAACGGACCGCGTGCGAGCTTGTCGTCAGGCAGAAGAACTTAGCTGTGGTGGTACGTATGCGACCTTAGTTCATACTGCATACATTTCACCGTAAATACCATTCATTTACTAACTTTCTTTGTGACTACTAACTTATCAGGTCGCATACGGTATGACCAAACGTGTGGAAGAAGGGCAAAAATGGCACTGCAATGACATTCCACATGGTTACGTACCTGTTGAGGTGGAGCAAGTCGTCACCAGCTGGGAAGACTTGGAACTTGACATCCCCGGAGGTGACGGAGAAACAAAACTCGGTCAGTGTTCTCACTGCATCATTCTATGGAGCAAGGCAGACATCGTTATACCCGATACACCTGCGGCTACCAACAAGCCCCCGTCACCTCCAAGAGATCCACATCATGACGATTCTCCGGGAGCTCCTGATGCAAGCCCGTCTCCTCCGCCAAAGAGGTCTCCGTCTCCTCCGCCGAAGAGGTCTCCGTCTCCTCCGCCGAAGAGGTCTCCGTCTCCTCCGCCGAAGAGGTCTCCGTCTCCTCCGCCGAAGAGGTCTCCGTCTCCTCCGCCGAAGAGGTCTCCGTCTCCTCCGCCGAAGAGGTCTCCGTCTCCTCCGCCGAAGAGGTCTCCGTCTCCTCCGCCGAAGAGGTCTCCGTCTCCTCCGCCGAAGAGGTCTCCGTCTCCTCCGCCGAAGAGGTCTCCGTCTCCTCCGCCGAAGAGGTCTCCGTCTCCTCCGCCGAAGAGGTCTCCGTCTCCTCCGCCGAAGAGGTCTCCGTCTCCTCCGCCGAAGAGGTCTCCGTCTCCTCCGCCGAAGAGGTCTCCGTCTCCTCCGCCGAAGAGGTCTCCGTCTCCTCCGCCGAAGAGGGGACGCCGCACTAAAGCCTCTGCCCCCACTCCACCAGCGAAGAAGGCGCGAAAAACTAGAGAGAAGCCCGCACCAGAGAAAAGAGCGGGTGAGAAGACTCTAGAGGAGCTCGAAGCCTCGGTCAAAGCAGACACAAAGAGGCAAATGGCCGAGTGGAGGAGAAAACCTGAGCCGGAGCCGAAGCTTGATCCCACCATCGTGAAGTCATTCCTCGGTAATTTGAGCAAGGGTCAACAGAAGGAAGTAATAGTAACAGACTATGACCGCTCATTACTGAAATCTCGCCGGAAACGGAAGGCTGCGGATAAGGAGGCGGGCCCATCCAAAAAGGTTCCTCAGCTCGGCCAGCAACCTCAGCGTCCCTTGGGTCCATTGCCATCTCTGGACGAGCTTAACATTCAACGAGTAATGGCCGAGACTGGACTAACCAGAGCGCAAGTCCTGGGGGAAGAAGAGGTGCCTGTAAACACAACGCTGAAGTGGCCGTTTAAGCTTGGCGAGCCTATGGTCCCTCCTGAAATGGAGAGCAACCTACAGACGAAGATGCGCCGATTCCATGACTGGTATTTGGAAGAATCAAGAAGGAATAAACGGCGCATGATAAAAGTAGGCGTGAAGGACCAAGACTTCTACAATGGTGACGCGGATTTTGTCTGGCTCAGGTTTAATGATATATATGAGCTGTACCACCGCGACGCCATGGACGTGGATTTGATCACATGTTGGACACTGTAAGTACTTTGTTGTTGCTTATAATTCACAGTTTGAAAACATTAATTCCAATCTATGCTGACGCGGGCTTTATTTATTGCTTAACATATGCAGAATGGAGATTCAAAAATGTCGCAGATCCGGGATATATGACGTTGGTTTCGTGGATCCTCGAAGGATAAGTGAAGAAATGATATTGATGAATCCTGAGGAAACATATGGAAACCTATACAAATATATTAAGAAACAAAATTACTGCGACTCCATACTAATCCCGTACAACATCGAGTGAGTACATACACAGGCTTCTTCTTCTTATACTGTCTGTGTACTATTTCATTTCTGATTATAATGTATACATGTGCACAGATTCCACTGGTTCTTAATAATATTGTGTCCTGACCGGGGTGTCGTGAACGTCTTTGATTCGTTGCACACTCCAAAAGAAAAACTACAGAACATCATGGACATGATGACAAGGTGATGTATATTTTCCCCTACTTAATTCACCCCTTACACTCGCAATGACTTAACTCAATTTTTTTGTTCGCAGGGCCTGGATTCAATTCCGTCAAGAACACCCGGGAATTCAACATGAAACACTAAAATGGAACATTGGCTTTCCGGTAAGCAAGTAATTTGTACATGTAGGCCTCGGCTAATATATTATATGAATTTTACTTAATTTCTTTTGGTCGACAGTGTGGCCAAACAGGGGCGGGAAATAATTTATGTGCATACTATGTTTGCGATTTCATGTGGAATTGGGGACATAAAAAGCTTACACAACACGATATTATGGTACGTAATAATAAACAACATTTCCATTATTATTAAGTGCACAATTATTGTCTCCAACTCGGCGGATTAAATATCTTTCAATTATTTGTAAATTATAGATGTTCAGGCTGAAGGAAGAGTCCCTGGAGCTAGAAAGAATTGACGCAATTGCAGAACAGCTCGTCGGATGGATCTGGGACGAGGTCGTCAATCCCCGAGGAGAATACTTCTCGCCAGTACTGGAGGACGTGCCGGACAGTGCAACAAGATAGTCGTCAATCTTAATTAAGTAGAAAATACAGTTTAAATATATATAACTCGAGTTGAGATGCATGAATATCTACTTTTGTAATATATATGTCTTCTATTTTGATGAAATGTCAGCTAGTATGAATATAGAGTCGGCCGAATACGCATTAGAATACACATGTATTAGAATATATACGTATATAGACGTGCACGCATGGCTACTGAAAAAAGCAAAAAAAAAAAAGAAATCCGGGGTCTTTAGCACCGGTTTCAGGCAGCAACCGGTGCTAAAGGCAGGCCCTTTAGCACCGGTTATTCAACCCGGTGCTAAAGGGGTACCCCTTTAGCCTCGGATTAGTTGCACCGGGTGGGAAATCCGGTGCTAAAGGGCTTTCCCACCCGGTGCAGATGTCGATCATTCTGGTAGTGGCCTGCAGAATCGGCAGCTGAATCTATCGTCATGCAAGTGGAGAAGAGCTCTCGCAGGGACGGAGGTCGGATCATTGAGTGGAAACTAACGCGTAGATTGCAGTACACCACAAGATCAGCTTACAAGGCACAATTCACAGAAACACGAGGATTTTCAACCATAAAAAGTTGAGTGTCAGCAATTGATGTGGAAGAGGAGAGGCCTCTTTCTGGATGGCGGCAGGAGCCAAGCACCTAGCGCAGCTTACTAGTGTTTATTGAGCGCTCACCTGTCACCTGTCGTCTTCCTTATATTTGATTTCCTGCGTCGCAGCTTGGATCTGGCTCGCCAGATGCAAGATTCCTTGTCTAGCCAGGCTCCGGGGAGACGAGAATGGTGGCCGTTTCTCTAGAGCCTGGCTCGCCAGATGTAAGGGATCAGTCGATTAATGATGTTAGTAGTGTATAATTAGTATATATTAAATGATATTTAAATGTATTAAGGAGTAATGAGATGAAATAGAGTTATACTAAAATATTTACGTATATTAAATATTGTAATGATAGTTGTTTATTAATTTTTTTCTCATACGACATGCTTAATGCGAGCAACCAAACATCATCTCATCTGAACCAGACCAAATACGTGCAGGTAACCAAACATGAGCACGTACAAGCCAGGCTGAGCTCGTAGGGTGTGATTGGTTCCCTGGCTAAGAGGCTAGCCAGGCTTCCATAGTGCAAGGTGGGCTTGATTGGTTGCTTGGTTAGGCCCTTAGCCAGGTTTGGGCCGGCCAAAACGCGTGTACGGCCTGCATAAGCCGAAAACGCGGGTGAGTCGCATTTCTAGCCTATGGGTCTGTTTGGTTTGTTGGCTTAGTCTAGCCAGGCTAAGAATCTAAGCCAGGCCACATCAAGCCTGGCTTGAGCACTACAGACTGCTAGTGTTTGGTTGCTTGTATAAGCTAAGCCTGTCTGCGTATAACATTTGTTTGGTTAGCTGGCTATAGTGATACGATGACCTTGCACCACATGGAAGGGTAGAGTTACTTCCTGCCTGTACAATCTCTCAAGTTCTATTTTCAATAGAATGCCAATTCACCGATCAAGGAAAAGGAAACAAGTGTTATGTATTCCTCTTAATCGTCCGAGAAAATAAACAAAAAATACATTGTACAGAAAAGACTCGTTGAACTTACATATATACCGAATAAAAAAAGAAAAAAAAACTCCATACGGTGGCCACGATTTCTACTGGTTGAGTCGCATCCTCAATTTCCAGCGATTTAAATTATTGAATCGGTTCACTGAATCACTGGAGATTGGATAAAGCAAAAAACAAAAACCAAATTGATGAAGACCTCAAGATCCATCAGAAAAACAAATTGATGATTCGGCCATGCCTGCAAGATCCATCAGAAATCCCCACGTACGCCCACCACGCCGGCGAAGCCAACCCACCGCAGCAGCCCCGTCGCCGCGCGCCATGGCACGGCCAAGATCCCGCGCGCGGCCCGCGCGAGGAGCACGGCGGCGCAGCCGAGGAGCAAGCCGGCGAACAGGACCTGCACGATGCTCCACGGCCGCCGGCCCAGGGGAGGATCTCCCTCCCTCCGCCTCCACCTCCGGCGCCGGCCAACCTCGCGACCATGGATCTGACGACGGAGAAGGGGCTGTGCCAGCGCCGCCTGGATCTCCCTCCCTTTGCCTCCGACTTCGGCGCCGGCCAACCCGCGACCATGGAGCTGATGACGGAGAAGAAGCTGCACCAGCGCCGCCTGGATCTCCTTCCCTCCGCCTCCGCCTCCGGTGCCGGCGGCGAGCTGGTCGAGCTCGTAGCCAGCGCAGGCGAGGAAGAGTTGGGACGACGGAGAAGCTGGAGGCCGAGGGCAGGCGAGGAAGAGGGTGGTGGCGAGGCGAGGAAGACGGTTGCAGGTGGGCGGGTGAGAGTGCGGCGTGGGAGGTGAGGGAACTCGGAAGGGTGGGTGGACGGAGCCTGGCTCCATGGAAACGCTCGGTCCGACCGTTCCCAGCTAGCCTGGCTAGTGGAGCCTGGCTAAAAACCTTAAACAGACAATCAAACACAGATTATTGGCTCTGGGGAGCGAGTTAGGCAGGCAACCAAACAGCCCCTATGCAGCCTGCACAGGCTCCTGCGGGCCAGACGCCCGGTTCGGCTCACCTCCCGCGGCCTTTCTACCGCTGCCTTCTACCTCGCTACTCACCGCCGCGCCGCCGCCGGTATTCAGCGACTCATCCCCCCCTTCGCTGCCGGCTAAGGTGCCTCCGTCCACGCCCACGTCTACACTCGCGCCGCCCTCTGCTGCTTCTAGGGACGAGCGGGCGGTACATTTGAGCTAGCGACGCGGGTGATGCCGGTGTGCGACCGTGTGTGCGTGCGAGCGGCAGCGTCGGCGGCGAGCGGTGCATGCGGATGGGCGGGCAAGCAGTGCTGCTCCGGAGCGGCGCGGGCGAGCAAGCAGCACCTTCCTCTTCTTCGCACGAAGCAGCACCTGCAGCCCTCTGCCTCACCAGTTGACCTCCCGGAGCTGAGCACCCGCAGGCAGGGAAGAAATAATCTTCCCCTGATTTCTTTTTCTCTCTAACAGATAAGCATAGCAAGTTGTATGGTGTCAAATCGAAGTAGCATATCAGATTCAATGGGGGCAGAGATGGCGAATCGATCTTTACTCTCCTTTTTTCTAATTTTTTTCTTTCTTTCTCATCTTTCATACCTCCGCTTCGATCTGCTCTGCTTGGATTTCTTGCTGCTGCTGCTGCTGCTACTATTGCTTATTCGATGTGGTGCTATTGCTTTCTTATTTGATGGTAGGTCGATTTCTCGCTTCCAATTGCTACTTGAACGGATAAAGTGCTCGGTGGAGAAGAAGCTCAAAGCGGTGATGGTAGTTCAGCTCACCAGGGTAGAAAGGAGGTAATCCTAACAAGGCTAACCAGGCAACCAATCACATATACAATCTTAGCCAGTCTAAGTATTATCCACCCAACTAAACAATGGCTACTTGCACTATCTAAACCTGGCTTGAGCTGGCCTTGCATATCTCCTGCCCAGGCTTAAGCTAGACCAGGAAACCAATCACCCCCTACTTTCCCGGCCGCTGGCCTGTTTGTACTTTTACAACCGTACATTTTTAATCCTCCGAGGTTCCTCAGCCTTTTCATATAAAGGCCAGGTCTTCTATCGGTTCGTTAAAATAATTATAATGTTTTTCTTCTGATCGAAAAGGCGGTAGGAGCTCTATCATTCAATTAAAAAAAGAGTATCTGCAACTAGAACGAATTGCATATATACGCTGTGACAGGGAGCAATAGTGAAAAAACAATATTCAAATAAAATTGCACTTGCCCAGCAGTTAATATTGTTTTCAGAACCAATTTTCAAGTTTTTTTAACTATTATAACAATAGATTTTCATTTGTTCTATGGAGTATTTAAGAATTAAGATTATCCGAGCAGTGACAAATATTGATCAGTTAGTGCAATTAAATTATTCCACTAAAATATATGTAATATTGATGAAACTGTTTAGTATTATAGACTTTAGTTCATTTGGATGTTTAGTTTTTAGGTTTTGAACTGATTTTTTGTTTACTTCAATATTGTTCCAACACTTGAGTTTTAGTTGCCCCAAGGTATATTTTAGATTGTTCCAGCAGTGAAAAACTATTGTTGTGTTAGTTTATTTCGATTATTCCTCCAAAATTTTGTGACGTTAATGTGAACTACTTTTTAGTTCTTATTATTTTCTAATTGCATTATTCTTGTCTTATTTCCTCGCTGCCAGACAGTGTTAATGTGTAATACTGGGCCATGTCCTCGCTTAAGATATTTGTCAGGCCGGAAAAAGAAACCAGCCCACCAGGCTACTCAGCCCATCTGCTGGTTGAAACGAAAAGAGAAAAAAAGAAAAGATATTATTGGCTTGGTAAGTGTGATATACAAGCCAGCTGAACGCGTGTATGATAAGTTGATAAGTATGAAATATATATGAATATTACCTCTAACAGGTATAGAAGTTTATGCCACCCAAATTACATGTCTTACGTCACAATGAACTGCTTCTAGTTTCGTACAACTTGTTCTGAAATATTTCTACCAGGTAGCAAAAATCACCAACTGGAAATATAATCCTCAGCTCCGGCCTACACCCAACATGCTGCTTTTTTTTTTAAAAAAAAGAAAAAGTATGAGGATTATCCAGGTGATGTTCCTTGATCTCTTCCTCTTGGAGGTATCTTCATGCACACATAAAGCCACTTTCCTTTTCGTCCACTAATGGTTATTACCTTGACTGTGTTGTTTTTTTTCCTGACGAGAACACACAGGAGTTTTGTGCCCTTTCATTTGTTAGAATGGACAGGTAGCTTTACTCATTCAACCCAATATCAGCAGTGATATTTTTGGGTCTCCACAAAACTTTAAGGACAAAAGCAAATCTTGAATGAAATCTTGCGGACAATAATAATATACAATTCATTTCTACACGTAACAGCTTCAGGATGATTTGGGGACAATAATAATATACAATTGTAATATTCCTCATTATTAGTACGGAAGAGACAGCTCTAGAAATATTTCTGTTTTTTTATTCCCACTTGTTGCCATGACATCGTGGGTACATAGGCATATAGCTCAAGCAAACAAAACATTGGGTTGGGATTAATCATTTTGTCCTTATTACAAATCACCAATACGTTACATTTTCGTTTTCAGTCTCAGCAGCAAAGGACGCAAGCATTGTCCCTAATTTCCTTTAAGCAGTGTACAATCTATGCATTTACATCCCTTAAGGTTGTCAATCTCGGCGTAGATCTTGCCGTCTTTGAACTTTGCTAAGCATTTGGAGTAACATGTAGGTCGATCATGGATCTTGTTGTCAATGAAAAATATATTGCATGCCTGAGGGATTACTGAGCTATCATCCGATGCTACATTCAACACCATATCTGTCAATTTCAACAAGAGGAAGATTAATGTAATTTAAAAGAATTATTAATGGAACCAACTCAGTTGTGAAATCAAGAAAGTACGGATGCAACTATTTAGAATAGCATACCTGAAGATATCACCAAGAGGACGATACCCAGAAGCACCACCTGGTTGATTCTCATATTTGCTTCAGAACCAGGCCAGCTGAGGGTTGGTGCCTTGGTGGACTATACTGCCAATGGTGATATTGCCTGCAGAACTTGTGAAGGTATAATGGACTGTTTGGTGGATTATTTATAGTTGACAGGGCGCTTCTGATCTTTGGACTAAATCTGTAACAATAATCAAATGAGTTGGCACTGTACGTAGATATAGATATATATTCAACTTATGATTTTATATTACAGCTAGCATATCGCAAATGATTTTTATGCAGATACAAGCAATAAACCAAGATACGAAAAAGATGCGCAACAACATATGCATGCCAAAGTTATATGCACATTTATCATCTACATATAACAGTAGGAGTATGCATATTAAGAAAATAATGTTGATAGATTATTGCCCAGATATATGCATATCTCCTATACAGCTCATCTTCACGTTACATGACACAGCTTTCATATGCTGCCAAATGAGTTGTATGAAAATATGAGCAAAAATGAACCGTCATACCAAATAAATTAATGCACGGAAATATGTGGCATAATTTGCAACGTTCAACAGTGCATACACATTATATATTATGCATGTTTTTTTAGAGATACACATTATGCATGTTAGAGGTGTGGACATTTATTATCTACTATGTATATCCAGTATGCATATTAAGCCGATATCAATCACCTAGATATGCATATCTTGTGTACTCATTTGCCATATCTGCATACAACTTGATCATTTGGCGTCAACAACAGATACAATGAACCAATCTTGGTCAACGTCCACTCAAAAAATTAACAGTGTGTTGGTTAATGTAACACCCTAATTTTTATCGCATAAATCAATTAGCAACCCTCTGAATTTTTCTAGGATTTATTAAGGCTCAAATAAATTTTCTAGGATTTAATTGGAATTTCTAGACTTTTAAATCAATTTAAACATCATATTAAAATAATTATAGTCAAAATAAGTTTTTGTTGCATTCATGCTGTTGCATATATTTTTGGTTGCTAGTAAATCAAGTTAGAATTTAAATTCTGTTTAAATTCGAATTTGATTTGCTTTTGTTTGAGTTTTAGAAAAGTTTAAATAGCCTAGTTCGGTTTCGCCCCTCGAACTATTGGCCCGGTCCAAGTTTGCCCCCTGAACTTCTTTCCTCGCTCGCTTTTCCTCCCCGCACTTCTTTCTCTTTTCCCGGGCCGATTCCTTTTCTTTCTCCCCGGCCCGTTCCACTTCCGGCCCCCTTTCTTTTCAGTCCGAGCCGGCCCAGTGGCCCATTTCCTTTTCTCCGTCGCTCCGGCCCAGTCACCATTTTGGCCCAGTACCGGCCCTTCTTCCTCTCTCTCTTCTCTCTCACTGCCCGTGGGGCCCGCTTGTCATCTTCCCTACCGAGCCGGACTCGAGCTCAAGTCCGACCCCGGCCGGGCGCGCATGCCAAGGCGTGGGCCCGAGCGCTCCTGCGCGCGCCTATAAGAGCCGCGCTGCCGCTCGTCCTAACCGTTTTCCCCGCACTCGTAGCGCCTGCGAAACCCTAGCGAAATCTTGCCGCCACCGCCATTGCCGAGCTCGAGCCGCCGTTGTTGATCCGCGCCGCCGATGCTCCTTCTTCGCCAAGATCGGTTCCAGGAGGTTCGCAAGAGGGTAGCCGAGCTTTCCGTCGCGTTCTCGTTTCAATTTTGGCCGCGCTTGTACCTAATCCTTTCGCTGCCGCTCCTTGCAGCGCCGCCGCCGCCATTTTTCGTCGCCGACGGCCATCACCGCTCCTTCCTCTTCGTGATCTAGTCTGGTGAGCTCGCCGTCCCCTCCTGAGTCTCCAGGTTCAATCCGCGCTCGTTTTGGTGGGCTGTAGCTCGAGATCGAGTTTGCTCCGGCGAGGCGCCGCCGCGCTCGCGTGGCGCCGCCGTCGGTGACCCCTTCGTCCCGATCTATTTTCAGCCGTCCAGAGCCAATCCAACGGCTGCCACGCGTCCCCGCCCTTGAGTCAAACCAGCCCTTACTGGTCATCCTTGGCTCTTTTTCTAAAGAGCCCCTCACGTTTTTCGAAATTAACCCGCAGTCCAGTGCAGTTCAAAAGTATTTCAAATTGAGTCCTTTTTCTTTTGTTTTAGCCCCTGCAAGATTTAAAATAGCACACGAAGTCCAGCCCTGTCACTTTTATAAGTTATCCCTGGAGTCTTTATGTAAAATTATGTTTTAGTCCCTGTTTTCTTACAATTTAGCCCTTGAAACTTTTTAAACTTCGCCAGCAAGTCCCTACGCCTTAGAAAAGCCGTATCTTTCTCGTTTTAACTCCGTTTTTAGTGATTCTTGCGCTCACGCGTTCCTTGTAACGAGTAGAATAGTTTTGTGCTGTTCTTTAGTGCTGTTGGTACTGTTTGGTGTACTGTTTCTTATTTATTGTATTATTTCTTTGCATGTGAATGTGTGATGCGTATAGGAAACGTGCCGTTTGAGGAGAGCTTGGAAGATCCGGTTGTTGAAGACCTTGAGCAGCAGCAGGGTTGGGAAGAAGGCAAGTATTCATTGATCATGTCCGTTTGGAACCTAATGACATGCACTTTAGTTACACTATTTACTTTCTCGCTTGCATTAATATTGTTGGGTCCTATTAAGGATTTTCTAGTCTCTTTTACTATACCTTGCAGCTGGGTTTTAATTAATTTTGATGGTAGATGATGCTTAGCTTGCTCAACTAGGATGGTTAATGAACCCCTACTCTATGTTCCACATATATTCTTATGATTAATTAATTGGCAAGATCACCTCTTTTAATTGGAACATGGAGCGACCACCCAGGAAAACAGTGCAACCATGAGTACTATGTGGCTCTGGTCTTGGCTAATTAATTAAAAACTTTAGTGGATAGTAACCTTACCTGAAAAGGGCATGGGGGGAGGTCTTGATGGAGTATAGCTTGGTCCTCTTGAGCTGTGGGCTTTGGTAAGAGACAGACCTCATTAGGGAGGGTTATGCTTTGCTTGGACTAGAAACCTTAGCGGGTTACTATTTACTAAGGAATCTTTGTAAAGGCCTCGTAGCGTCCCTATGTCGTCACACCTTGGTAGTGTGATGAGTGCCTGATCAGCATGACGTGGTTGGGTTTAAAGTTCTTTTAAACTTTTATGCGGCTTATGGTGAAAGTGTACAACCTCTGTAGAGTGTAAAACTGTTATAACAGCCGTGCTCACGGTCAAGAGCGGTCTGGACCCTCACATGATAATTATACTTGAATACGATCTAATCTGAGGTTACCTGAATTTGTTGGGTTTATATTATTTATTTAACTGTGGTTGGTATATACTTATATCTGCTGGTAAATAGTTGCTTAATAAAACTTGACCAACTAAATGTGCTTGATGCAGCTAGCGTTTCAGCCTTCCACCTTATACAGCCTTGCATGCCATTTATTTCCCTATCTTGTTGAGTACGACATGTGCTCATGCTTGTTTATTTCTTATATTGCAACGACCACACCCGGAATGCTGCTCAGATTGGGAGAATAGAGAAGACTACACTGCTGATTTTGAGGAGTTCTAGGCGAGTCTCCCCCAGTCAATGCCTGTGGAGTTGGAGTCACTTTTGCTTCGTTAGATTAACGTTTATTTAAGTCTTCCGCTATGACATTTGTGTCAACTCTGAGATTGTAATAATGCTACTTTAATACTTTATGGTTATGCATGGTTATGGATATTCACTTGTGACGTCTACCATATGTGTGTAAACTGATCCTGGCGCACATATGAGATGCATCTGGTTTTGCCTTTAAAACCGGGTGTGACAGAAGTGGTATCAGAGTTGTGTTGACTGTAGGACGCAAGCCTAGATAGCAATGGTCATTCTCTAAGGATTAATTTGCTTAATTACTCTTGTTCTATCTATTCTTGGTTTATTTTGCTATTATTCCTACTCATTGATAATTGTCTCCTCCTTGATTTTTTGTCTATTTATTTTCTTTTCTGTTCTATCTATTTCACTATCTCATCTAATTTCGATGTCTTTAGAACTGTTCTAACCCCCTTCTTGCTTTAAACCATAGATGGTGTTGACAAGGCAAGTTTCTCGTAGATTGACTAGCTCTCCTTCCCTTTCTCCGTCGCATTCGGTGCAAGAAGAGGAACCAGAACCTGAAGAGATGGAAGTGGTGGACGAGGAAGTCAACTCAGGAGGGAATGCTCCAGTTGGACCAGATGAAGGAAGCGAAGGATCCCCTCCGCCGCCTGATATGTGGGTAGTGACTTATCACCACCACGACGGGGGCAACCGTGGGTTTCCGTTGCTGCTTCAGAGGCTTTTCGAGCAGCTGAACTACCCAGTGGAGATAGAATATCGTGGAAGAAGGAGGACACATCCAAACCATCCAGAGGACTGGGATGTTGCTGTATACATCAGGGAGCCTGATTATGAGCATGGAGGAACCAAAGAAGCTGTAGTGCACCAAGCTATCGCCATGAGGTCAACTTTCGAAGCTGGAATCCAAGATGCAGCAAGACGGGCACTTTCTGTGCTTTGTCATGAGGAGGCTGCTGAAGTAAGCCACACTGCTTGGGCATATCTTCCCCGAAGGGAGCAAGGCACTCCAACTGGTATTGTGCCACAACTGCCAGGCGCGCTAAACTCTACACTCAACGTCCAGGTGGCGTTCACCAAGATGCTCAACGTGCACGCCGATAACACCAAAAGGGAGCTACAGGAAGTGCGCGAGGAACTCACAGCTGAACGAAGGAAGAACAAGATGCTGAGAGCTGAACTCAGGGGAGAAGCACTTCCGCCCGTGGATGAAGATGTGGAAGTGTTGTTGGGACATTCACTGCCCCACTAGGGAGTGCTTGGTGAATCGTCTAGTTGCTTCACCTATTAAGATAGGATGCCCTTTATTTTGATAGTTCAATACATTTAGAATCGTTGAGGCTCGTGCGTAGCGTGTGATTTTGGTCTTGTTTAAAGGTGTGTTAGAGATGCTTGCTTTGTGCCAAGTGTGTGATTTGGATCTTTGTAATGATTGAACTTAATTGTGGAGTGATGACCGCAATTGAGTAATTATTAAATAAATAAATTTAGTTAGTTTGGGTTTATCTTGGGTTGTGATCTTAGCACTTAATTATCTCTTTATCCATATAATTGTATCTCTCATATCAATCACGTTATGCAACAATCTGTTCTCGCTGCTGCATGATATCCTGGTACTGTTCGAATTGTTTCTGGAGCTTCAGGACTCCGTTTGACACAAATCCAGTTGGGTTGGATTAAGGACTTGATAACCTAGGATCTGGGAATTTTTCGTGATTTTTTGAGGTTCTGGCAGAGAGATACAATGGTTTTAATAGAGTCATCAGAATCTGTCTCGTGGTCCTGACACAGCTGTCTTGTTTATTTTATATCTCGAGCCACAAAGTTCCGATTGAGGTGATTCAAGTTGGGTTAGTTTCATAATTTGATAACCTACGTTCTGGAAAAATAACACTATTTTTGGATGTTCAGAATAAGAGTTATGCCTGTTTTAATAGGATGACCAGAATCTGTTCCAGGAATTGAATTTCATATCTTGGTCAACTCGTTCGTCATTAATCTTTATCTATTCATGATTTGAGTTATATCTTTCTACCACCTCTGAACCTCATGTTTCTAACCGTCAGATGGTGAACACCAGGTCTGGTAGAGGAGTTGATCAACCACCAGTGGATCGTCAAGGACGCACCATCCCCAATCCCAATCCCCCGCCGAATCAAGCACAACCTGCAGCAATGGAGCAGATCCTGGCCAACCAGACTCAGATACTCCAGGGTATGGCTACTACCTTGGCAGACATGCAAGCTCAGCAGAACAACAACAACAACAACAACAACAACAACCAGCCAAGAGACAAGCATAGGGAGTTCATGAGCCACAAGCCTCCTACCTACTCCCACTCTGCAGATCCTCTTGATGCTGATGATTGGCTGAAGACTGTTGAGAAGAAGCTGGATATGGATCAGTGCAATGATAGGGAGAAGGTCCTGTATGCCTCAGGTTGATTGGAGGGAGACGCCTCAGATTGGTGGGATGCCTACCGTGCTGCTCATGCCACCCCTGATGCCATCACTTGGCAGGAGTTCAGGACCAACTTCAGGAGTCACCATATCCCTGCTGGTGTCATGAAGCTAAAGAAGAAGGAGTTCCTCTCTCTCAAGCAAGGAGGAATGACAGTCAGTGAGTACAGGGATAAGTTTATTCAGCTGTCCGGTTATGCGCCAGAGGAGGTGAATGAGGATTAGAAGAAGCAGGAGATGTTCATGGAGGGCTTGATTCCACCGCTCCAGTATCAGCTTATGTCTCACACATTTCCAACATTCCAGAAGGTGCTGGACAAGGCTATTGGTCTGGAGCACAAGCGACGTGAGCTGGGTGAGCAGAAGAGGAAGTTCATGGCCTCAAGACAGTCAGGCAGCAACACTCGCCCCCGCTTCCAGCAGCCTCAGCAGAGCATGCCCATCCGCTTTGGTGGGCAAGGAGGTAACTTTGTGCAGAGTCAGGGTCAGCGATCAGCGCCTCCACCTCAGCGCCCAGTGTTTCAGCAGAACCGCCAGACTACCCCAGCTCAGACTCCAGTGAAGACTACTGCACCAGGCAGTGCTCCTGCCACTCGTGCCTGCTACAGTTGTGGAGATCCCAGCCACTTTGCCCACAACTGCCCTAAGAGGAATGCTCAGACCCCACAGCGCCAGAGTGGCAGTGCACCAAGGTAGAACACCCCTCAACAGCAGAACAGGAATGTGAACCAGACGCCCCAGAGCAACAAAGGTCAGCAGAATCAGATGCGGGGCAAGATGAACCACGTTGCTGCAGAGACCGCACATGAGGCTCATGACGTGGTACTTGGTATGTTCCTTGTCAACTCCGTCCCTGCATTAGTTTTGTTTGATTCTGGAGCATCCCATTCTTTTATTACCGCCCAATATGTAGCTAAGCATAACATACCCATGCAAATCATGAAGAGAACCATGCTAGTTAGTTCACCAGGGGGGACATGAAAGCCACATATGTATGTCCCAATGTTAACCTTAAAATCTTGGGAAAGGATTTCTGGGCAAACCTCATAATCTTGGAGTCTAGTGGGATTGATGTTATCCTTGGCATGGGATGGTTGAGCCAGTATGATGCAGTAATTCAGTGTGCCAAGAGATCAGTGTTATTGACCGGCCCTCAGGGAGAGAAGGTTGAGGATATGGCTACTCTACCCTCAGCCGCAGATGGTGCAGTGAATCAGGCCAGTGGTGTTCCTTTGTAGGATATCAGAGTTGTTTGTGAGTTTCCGGATGTCTTCCCAGATGATTTGCTAGGTATGCCACCCGACCGAGACATTGAGTTTATTATTGAGCTTTTACCTGGTACTGCTCCTATTTCTAGAAGACCCTATAGAATGGTTGTTCATGAACTAGAAGAACTTAAGAAACAACTTAAGGAATTGTTGGATAAAGGTTACATTCGTTCTAGTTCTTCACCTTGGGGAGCATCTGTTATTTTTGTGGGTAAAAAGAATGGTACTCTGAGGATGTGTGTGGATTATCGTTCATTGAATGAGGTAACCATCAAGAATAAGTATCCGTTGCCCAGAATTGAAGACCTATTTGACCAGTTTAGGGGAGCTAAGGTTTTCTCCAAGATTGACTTGAGATCTAGCTATCATCAATTGAGGATCAGGCACTCAGACATTCCTAAAACAGCATTCACCACCAAGTATGGGTTATATGAGTATACGGTGATGTCGTTTGGATTGACAAATGCACCTGCCTACTTTATGTATCTGATGAATAAGGTGTTCATGGAGTACTTGGATAAATTTGTGGTGGTTTTCATTGATGACATTCTGGTTTACTCTAAGAATGAGGAAGAGCATGAAGAGCATTTGAGGTTGGTGTTGCAGACTCTCAGAGAGAACCAGTTGTATGCCAAGTTTAGTAAATGTGAGTTTTGGTTGAATCAAGTGTATTCTCTTGGTCATGTTGTTACTGATGGACGTATTGCAGTGGATCCAAGTAAAGTCAAGGATGTGTTGGATTGGGAACCTCCTACTACAGTCTCTGAGATCAGAAGCTTTCTGGGATTGGTTGGATATTACAGGAGATTCATTGAGGGCTTTTCTAAAATAGCGAAACCTCTTACATCGCTATTAGAGAAGGGCAAGGAGTTTGTTTGGTCAGAAGCATGTCAGGCCAGTTTTGAAGAGTTGAGAAGGAAGTTGACTACAGCCCCAGTGCTTGCTATGCCAGATATTCACAAGAACTTTGATATATATTGTGATGCTTCTCGTAGAGGTCTTGGGTGTGTGCTCATGCAGGAAGGCAGAGTTATAGCCTATGCATCCAGGCAGTTGAGGAAGCACGAGCTGAACTATCCTACTCATGATCTGGAGCTTGCAGCTGTTGTCCATGCCTTGAAGATCTGGAGGCACTATATTCTAGGTAACAGATGTGAGCTGTATACTCTCACAAAAGCCTGAAGTATATATTCACTCAGAAGGATCTGAATTTGGGGCAGAGAAGATGGTTGGAATTGATCAAGGATTATGATCTAGGGATCAATCATCATCCTGGCAAGGCTAATTTGGTTGCTGATGCGTTGAGTAGGAAGTCACAAGTAAATGTGATGTTTGGTCGCCAGTTGCCAGCTGAGTTGTGTGCAGAGATGGAGAAGCTGAACCTGGGATTTCTGAGTTAGGTAGAAGGTGTGACAATGGAGGTTGAGTCTACACTGGAGCAGGAAATTCGGAAGGGACAGCTCAAAGATGAGAAGATAAAAGAAATCAGGGAGACTATGCTAGCAGGAAAGGCTCCTGACTTTACCGAAGATGATCAAGGCACAATCTGGTTCAGAAAGAGGATATGTGTACAGATGTTGAGGATCTCAGGGAGAAGATATTGAGAGAGGCTCATGATTCTGCATATTCTATTCATCCTGGAAGTACCAAGATGTACCAGGACTTGAAGGAAAGATATTGGTGGTATGGCATGAAGAGGGATGTGGCTGCTCATGTGGCACTGTGTGATGTTTGCCAGAGAGTGAAGGCGGAGCATTAGAGACCCGCAGGTTTGCTACAGCCACTCAAGTTACCTGAATGGAAGTGGGAAGAAATCGGCATGGATTTCATAGTGGGTTTACCTCGTACTAGTGCTGGGTATGATTCCATATGGGTTATAGTGGATCGATTGACCAAGGTGGCTCATTTTATTCCAGTGAAGACTACCCATTCCAGTGCCAGACTTGCAGAGTTGTACATGTCGAGAATTGTTTGTCTCCATGGAGTGCCTAAGAAGATAGTGTCTGAAAGAGGTACTCAGTTTACATCTAGGTTCTGGCAGAAGCTGCATGAGTCTATGGATACAAAGTTAAATTTTAGTTCTGCATATCATCCTCAGACAGATGGTCAGACAGAGAGGACTAACAAGATTTTGGAGGATATGTTGGGAGCTTGTGCCTTGAAGCATGGTGGCAGTTGGGACAAAACCCTTCCCTATGCAGAGTTCTCATATAACAATAGTTATCAGGCAAGTCTGAAGATGGCCCCTTTCGAAGCGCTCTATGGTAGGAAGTGCAGAACACCTTTGTATTGGGGCGAAACAGGTGAAAGTCAGGTGTTTGGGCCAGAAATTTTGCAGGAGGCTGAGAGACAGGTTCAGATTATCAGAGAGAATTTGAGAACAGCTCAGTCCAGGCAGAAGAGCTATGCAGATACAAGAAGGAGAGAGCTAACCTTTGAGGTGGGTGATTATGTGTATCTGAAAGTATCTCCTATTCGAGGTTTGAGAAGGTTTAAGGTGAAAGGTAAATAATGGCGGTCGTTACAGCCCAATTTCGACCACCAATACTCGGGAATAAATGAGAGACTATGCAACATTCCATGTACTTAAGTTTTATTTCTAATGTTTTGGTGAGTGTCGTGTTTGCAGGTACAATGTTTACAAATACGTGCTATAGGGGTCGGAAATGACCGAATTGGCCGAACGACACGTTCGGCCGGTTATCCCCCTTAGCCGTACGGGCCATCGAGGCCGTCCACGTCATCGACAACCAAACGAACGCATCATCTGCCACGTAGGACGACCGCCAACACATTCCAGAGCATGTCAACCTGGGCCAGATCAAGACGTGTCCAAGCCTCAAGGAGGAAGCCCAGGGGGTCCAAGACAGAAGGCGGTGCGGGAGGAGGCCGGCCATGGGCCAGGGCTGGTTCGGCCGAACCGCCCCCAGCAGCCAACTGACCTCAGGCAACAAATCCAGGCCGTGGGAGCTAGAGGCGGTGCATCCTGTGGTTCGGCCGAACCAGGCAGTTCGGCCGAACCCGGGCACTTCGGCCGACCTAGCCCCCAACCGTCCTAGGTGCCTTGGCGGTTACTCAGCTGCCAAACCCACAAGCCAAGAGCTCCATTTCCACTTTTCCTATTACTAGAGTTAGGATAGTTTAGTTGGGAGTTAGAGTCGAGTCGAGCTGTGCCTCGGAGGTTCCGGAGTCGTCTTCAGAAGCTCTGGTATTAGCTCTGGTATCTTTTACCTTTCCTTTTGTATGACATTCCGAGTTATCAATATAGTTATCTAAAAGATGTATTAAATTTTCTTTCTCATGGACACTCCCTACGCACACTTGGGTTGGGGAGGTAGTGTCTATGTGCGCATTTATTAATCCCTCTCCTCTTTGGACACTGTCTATGAACACTTGGGTTGGAGATGGCCGGCTATCCCCAACCCTCCATGTCACCTAGTGTCCATAGAATTAAATAAACTGTCAACTTAGCAAAAGTCTCATGTGGCAACGAAATTAAAGATGAGAGAGGGGAAAACGTAGAAACTGGGTCGCATGCACGATACCGTTTGCGCGGCCCTTCCTATGCGATGGAAATCAGAGAAATCCGCGTTGAGCGCGAGGGCTCGTTTATTCCTCCCGCAAAATCCTCGCTTTCCTAAATGAAGAATGAGTGTAGTTGGTATAACACTGATTCTTGAAGCTTTTGTTGAAAAAAAGCCACAGAGTCAAAAGAAAAGAGATAGGTAGATAAAGAATCCAGGAGTCCTCTATCTCTTCTCGTTGTCCTCCCAGCTATCTATCTCTTCTCTCCCTTACCTGAGTATCCCTTGAGCTGTGTGTCCGGTATATCCACTCCTATCCAATACCGTTTATCCCCCGTCTTGTTTAGTCGTGTACCCTTCTCTGATAGTCTCGAATATCTGTTCACTAGTAGTCTTGCCAAAGCTTCCCTGCGGAAATATAAATTACGATACCTCGGGATACCCCCAGGTGAAGTCCTACAGCGGTGATTCTGTGCGCTTGCAGAATATTATTTTACTAAGCCATAAGGAAAACCACTGAACACTTCTTGCATCCAGTACCGGGATTCCCCAATTCTGATATTGGATCGTAAGAAGTGCCAACAAGCATTTCTGGCGCCGTTGCCAGGGAAGCATTTGGTTAGATTACTTTTGAATTTTTATCTTGAGCTATCTTAGTTGAGTACCGCTATTCAAGCGGGTTTATCCTTGCTCTGTTCATTGGTCTTTGTGGGACAGAGCAGTGCATGACTGGTTTCAAACTACCGTCAAACTTCCAAGAAAATCCGGAGTCACTTGTGAGGAAAGTACAGCGGCCATGCTAGCGTCTACATCGATTCCATGTCAGCAACCACGTCAGGAATACTTGCCATGTCATCAGCCACGTCGGCATCCACAAGAGCAGCCACATCACTTAGTATTCTATGCGTGATGAAATCTATGACGTTTATTTTTGTCACAAACATTGGGCCTGGGTCGAGCTCAAGCCAGCCCTCATCAACATGGTTCAGGCTAGCTCGTTCTGCGGCAAGCCACATGAAGATGCCAATGCCCATCTCCAGCATTTCCTGGTGTTGACACCAAAAAATGACACCAGGAAGAGGCTGACATGTGGGCCGGAATTGATGAAAAGATAAACATCGTTCAGTCAAAGAAAACTTATCTTCGAGAACGATTCGGCAAAGGCATTCTGCGGTCGGGAATTCGTCACCAATTCGGCAAGGGATTTACTCTATGGAAAACATTCGGGACGCGTGATGACGTGGAGTGAATACAAGGAAAGAAGCCGATTTAATAAAGAATGCAAGATGAATACGGCATTTCGACGTATTTCTTTGGAAATAAACGTTTTGTAACCGTAGTCGATTAGGAATCGTGTCAAGACCAGGGTATAAATATGAACCCATGGTGATTGTATTAGAGAGAACAATCATACAACAAACCGGCCTTGCGCCACCTTTTCGAGTCCTTTAGTCGTGTCGTCGAAATCTTCGAGAGGAACCATCGATCCGTCGACCTCCGTAAATATCGACAACCTTGTATCATGCTTAGTATCATGCGGTGGATTTAAGCTTGGTATGAGAAGGCTTCTTTGTTAAATCATGAGTCATGCGGTAGGCTAAGGTTTAGCTTGAAGCAAGTTATCGGCTCTATTAGATTGTGGCAAAGATCTAATAGATTCATTAAGTTACCTTGTGTTATTTGGATGTCCTACAAAATAACAGAGTTATAATAAAAGCAGAATTGTTATCAGGGCCAGATGATGATTGAACAACATTACCTCTGAATTTGGCTGGTAGTCAGGCATCAACTCAAGGCAGAAGGGATGAATTGGCATGTTGAAGATGTGATCATGAAATTCTCTCCACCAGACAGTGAAAGAAGGATGAGCAGATGTTATTGGCACAAAAGGTTCAGGTCTATAAATGGATGTGCAGCATCTGTAGTCAAAAATCCTTCTTATCTTAGTGGAGTCTGTGACAACCTCCCTAGGCTTAAGGAATTCATGGAGAAATAATCTTGGTGGCACTTGGCCACAGCCTAATTGCCTAGCCATCATATTCGGCTGATAGTACTCAAAGGTACTCTGAACCAGCCTTCCTCCACAAAATTCGGCTGGCAGAATACAGGGCCGAATGAAAGAATTAAAAATGGCTGTGGATTGTGCATCTGTACATCCAATTGGGCTTAAAATGAACCCGAACAAGTGTGCTTTTGGAGTTTCGGCTGGAGAGTTTCTGGGATTTTTGATACATGAAAGAGGAATAGGAGTTGGCAAGAAAAGCATGAGGAAGAACAAAAGGAATTTATCCGAGAGCAGGAACGTGCGCATTGGGGGTGTGCATTCTTCAGACACTGTTGGAACGAAGGTTTAAAGCTGCCTACAAAGAATAACTGTCCTGAGTGCAATAATGGGTATGTCGAACATAGGCAAAATGTTGCCAATCGCCGATCTGTCCATGAAAGAATTGGCAGGATACATTTTCCTATAAACGTTTTTTCTTCCTTTGTTAGTTTTCAGGGAAAACTGACTGGCACGCCTCCGGAATTCGAAAGCCAGGGCCACGTGTGAAGCCAGCTGATTCGGCTTGCTGTGTGCTTGGCGCGAACTGCAGATTTTGCGCCAACACACTTTTTGGCACGCCTGGTGGGACCCACACAAGTTTTTCAAGATGCCTGAGTTGGGCGACATTATGGACGTTACTTTGGAAGAATTGTCTGAAGAACATCAACAGATGGTAAAGG
>OAMR01000282.1:1448881-1464914 GCA_900205405.1 Echinochloa crus-galli | reverse complement strand
GCCGTAGAGACGAGCAAAGAACAGCAAATATGGGGTTCTTACCCTTAGCTCCATCGGCTTGTTCTGGCCGAATCAGCACCTTGTTATTCAAATTCAGAGTATGAACAGGGAAAGGAGTCTTATCAACTTGCATCTCAGCTAGTACTAATCGACCTTCATTAATAGCCGATTGTACCTGTCGTCGAAAAATATTGCAATCATTAGTCGCATGTGAAAAAGAATTATGCCACTTACAATATGCGTGATTTTTCAATTGATCGGCTGGTGGGATTGCATGAGAAAGTTTAATGAAACCATTCTTAAGCAATTCATCAAAAACACGATCACATTTGGCAACATCAAAAGTAAATTTAATTTCTTCTCGCCGATTTTTCTGAACCGGCTTCAATGAAGGACAAGAACAAGGCTTAGCTTTTGATGGCCAAACAAACTCAGCAGCATAAATCTCTTTACTTTCATCATCCGAACTATCAGAATCATTATCAACAATATGCACATTGGAACGATGAGGTTTAGCAGATTCTCTTGAATTTTTTAACTTAAGTTCTAAGCTCATGACCTTCATTTGCAAGTGATTAATAGAAAGAAAATCAAACCCTTCTAATTTTTCCTTTAAATGAGACCGCAAGCCAGCAAAAGCTAAATCTGCTAAATCTTTTTCAGAGATTGACAAATTAAAACATCTATTTTTTGTATCCTTAAATCTTCTGAAATAATCTATAGCCGATTCCTCTCGGCCTTGTCTAATAGATGTTAAATCTGTCAATTTAGTTTCATTCTCTCCGCTAAAGAAGTGATCATGAAATTTACGCTCCAATTGAGTCCAAGTTTGAATAGAATTAGGAGCAAGCGAAGAAAACCAGGAGAAAGCAGTTCCGGTCAAAGTTAATGAGAATAAACAAATGCGCAATGGCTCATAGAAACTTGCTTCTCCTAACTGCAAAATATATTGACTAACATGCTCCCAAGTAGTACGATTATCTTCACCATTGAATTTAACAAACTCAGGAACACGCCAACCATTAGGATAAGGAACTAAATCAAACTCAGGAGGATATGGGTTTTGATATAAGCGTGAGTTACTCAAATCAATCCCAAGTTTAGTTTTAATTGTATTAGCCAGATCCTCTTTGAACTTAGAGAAATCGGCTTGATAGCTTGCACTATTCATATAACGAGATGTAGTAAGCGTTGAACCTTGAGAAGCATTTAGAATCGGCCTAGAAGAAGTACCAGATCCATTGGGTGAGCTTCCCACAACAGTAGTAATAGGAGGTGTAAAAACAGAACCAGAAGCAGCCGAATTAGCTAAAACCATCGCATTTGTCGCACCAACACCCATGGAACCGGTCTGACCAGCTGAAGTGGCCAAACCGGTCGGACCGGTTGTGTAAACCGGTCTGACCGGTTCGTGGACCGAACCAGGATGAAGTGGTTGCCCTGCATAGTAATTCGCCGGCATGCCTAAATTTGGATCTATAACATTTTCTGGTATGCCTGACGTAATAGGATCTGTTTCTACAGCACTTTTATTCTTATCAAGATTACTAACCATATTAACAAGTAACTCACTAGTAGCGGCGTGTGCAGCTTTTAATTTTTCATCCATCATATGTGTCACTTGTTGCATGAAATCAGAGGATGAGGATTCACCGGTTACCTTAGGAAGTTCTTCAACCTTGTCGTTTGATAGCTTGAAAGCCGGCATAACGAACTCCTCAACTCTCTTGACGAAACCACCGCGATCCTTCTTGAAGCCCTTCAAGAATTGTGCCTTGAAGTGCTCCTCAGCAATCAGATACCGCTTCCGCTCCTCGTCCGTGAGCTCTTCCATCGTCGCAGTGATGATGTTGTTCTTGTCAAGATCACTGATCGATCCCGTCATCTTTGGAGTAGATTAGATCGGTTTTATAACCAGATTAATCTTCCTAGCGGAGTCGCCAAAAAGTATGTTGACACAAAGATGCGACAACACACTCGAGATCTCACAAAACACGTAACAGGGCCGTCACCACGGCCAATACCCGAAGCCCCTGGACCAAACCGGTCAGACCGGTTCCTGAAGCCGGTCAGACCGGTTCTAGGCAGGAACTTGCGAAGACCTAGAAACTCGAGCTCGGGAGGGACCCCGTCGGAGCTCAAGCAATCTAGGGTTGCTCTAGGGTCGGCAGGCCACCTAGAACGTCCTTGAACGCCGTAGAGACGAGCAAAGAACAGCAAATATGGGGTTGGAAAAGGGCTAGGGTTTGAGAGGTAAAAATAAGAGACAATTGTATTTGATTCGATTGGAATACCTCAATCGGCCTTCTAGCCTTTATATTTATAGGCCGGGGAAGCAAACAAATTCAGCAGCATAAATTTCTTTATCATCCGATGACTGCCAATTTTGGCTGTCAACAGTAAGCATAGAAGATTATTTGATTGAATCAGGTTAAACAAATGGGTAGCTTTTGTGTAATGATTTGGTTGTAGGAATTATGAGCACCTATATCATTGTTACAGGAAATTTATGGATTTTGGTGATATGTGAAACACTAGTGCATACTTGTATGTGACTAACTTTGTTTTGCTGAATCAAATCATTCTAAGTCACTCCAACATATTTGAAATACATATATAAAGAAATGAGAAAGAATAGAGCCCTCTCAATGCTCTTCAAGGCTTACAATGATTGTGTTAAGAAGATTAAAGGACTTGTGTCTAGATCCAAGTGTCATAAGGATATGAAGGACACTAGGTTTAGGTATAGGACCTTGAGTTTATATTTTTTTATCGTACTAAAAAGAGGGGCTTATGAGCTAAGTAGCTTGACCGTAATAAATTGTTTAGCTTGATGTACACATAAATTACGAACCAGTTCATGAAGCTATTTAAAGACAAGTCAAACCTATAGAAGCAAGAAAGAAGCAAGTGAACTCAAGGAAGATTGAATTGGACAAGTTCCAGCTAAAAAAATGTGTCGGATACTCCGACAGTGCTAAAATTGTAATATGTGGATGATTGGGAAATCATCACACTAGAAACACAGTACGACCTAATTATCTAACGATATAGCACCGGATGATGCACCAAATAATCTAAATGTTTGAGTCTGGAGAAGATAACAACACCAGATCATCTGATGGTGCATCAGATCGTCTGACGGGTGATGACGTTAGCTACTTTTGAACCTCCAACGGCTAAGTGGCGTTAGAGAGATCGGATTATCTTATGTTCTAGAAGCAGACCAAGTGTCGGGTCATCCGATAGTGCTGCTTTATGAGGGGTTTCTTTTTTAATGGCTAACTCACGTGTTCTCACCATACCCACCATATGGGCTTTTGCACTGTTCTTGACCCCCGGAGACACCAGAAATCTATTAAGGTGAACATTTCAAGATCAAAGCAAAAACTTTATCGCATTGGGAGAATCAATGGAGAGGACATCAATCTTCAAGTTCAACATTCTCATGCTTGTGTGCATCTTGGTTAGGGCTTAGTGCTGGTCAAGTGAGTGCTCGTAGGCTTGTTACTCTTGGTGGTTGATAACACCTAGCCAGTCTTAGTGGTGGTTGTGATCTTGGTGAGCTCTTGAAAATTATGGGATCCCCAAGGCCTTGTTGCTATTTTTACACAGTTCCAGCTCGTTGTTGCAGAGTTCGAGGAGTGTGAGCATTTAAGTTCTTAATGACTCAAGGAGCCATATTTCTAAGTGAGTACCTCAACATGGACTATGGGAAGTGTCAGCTCCTCAATACCATGGGAAAAAAACCGATTGTCTCGTGTTTTATACTTGCAATAGCTAGTTTGCTTGTTTTACCTTCTTGAATGATATGATCTAGGGTGCATTTTGTCTTAGTGTGCTTGTTTTGATCGCTAAGATTCTTTCATGCTATTGTGCTTCTATTTGATCCTATGGTATTTCCTTTGGCACATAAAACAATAGGTTTGGGCAATAGTAGTTTAGGCTAAGATTTTCTTAATTGCAATCAGATTTTTATATTTTTTGAGAAAAGTCCCAAATTCGCCCCCTCTTCGGGCCATCGATCCTTTCCTATGTATAATCTATTCTTTGTGTAATGTTATATAGTGTTTGTGCATGGTTTTCACTATCTGGATGATTAGTTTTCACGTTGAATATTTGTATCGTATCAACTCATATAATACCTTATTCATATCTATATTTCCCAATGATGTTACTTAGTCCCATTGATGTTACACGTCATGTAAAGTTGTACTTTGAATTTTAGTTACTGCTCTATATTGGCCACAATTAATGTTTAACCATCATCTAGGGAGTACTACTATGATTTAAGTTACCTATCTATATTATTGTCCAATTAATGGTAACCACCTTCTAGGTATATGTTGATAATGTCTCACTAACAGACCTGGAGATCTTGTGTTATGCAAAGGGGAAATTGAAGGGAAGAACTTGCTAGATGGGCCTATGTCCTAGAATTTTACTAGGTTCAAGCATCTTTATCGAGTAATAGGCCTATGTCCTAGAATGTTGTGTTCTTAGTTGGAAGAGGTTGGAACCCTTTACATGGAGCCGGGGCAGGAATTTTATGTCCAAGGCCACCCACCCACTCGAGTAGGCAGATTTGTCCTTGTGTATGTGCGCACACCATAATACAATAACAATACAAAACAGTGTGGGGGTACATTGTTATCCAATTGCACCTACTCAAGCTCCTATTGGCCACTTGTAACACCCAAAGCCAGTAAAAATCCTTGAATGATACTTGTATTATTTACATTTCTGAAGGTGAAATAGGTACATTTAGTGAAATATTTTAGATGCGTGTGTAGCAATCCTCCTACGCTCCTTGTCCTTGTGCTCCGATTGGGCCTCTTCCTCCTTGCGCCAATGTTCATGTCTCCTTTTCAAGTACTCAAACTCAGCCATGCCCTCAAGAACACACTTTTGCAACGTGTCGATCTCATTGTCAATCTACTTCTGAAAATCAAAAAGTGAGGGAGGCTCTTGCAATTATTATAAAACATGTGATATGTACAACACAACAAATTATATTCAACAATTTCAAGTGTATACCATCTTGCAGATCCGTACGACGCACTCAGGAGGATCAGAATCCAAAGCATCCAATACAACTACTGGTATGTGTCCTACTGTGACATGAGCGGTGAGGTGGATTTTTCTCAACCGTGGTACATGGGAGTTCCATAGTTGTTCCATCCTTGTTTGAATTACGTTGCACAAGGTTTAAGTTGCACGGTTGGGAGATTTAGTTTTATTAACCTCAAATCTTGGTGTTTTTGCTTCAACTAGTAGCATGGCACGTGCGCGCCGCACGTGTTTAAAAGAGATCACATATTAAATATGGGAACATAAAGAACGCGTGGGTAGATTTAGGTGAACTCGGTTTAGGTGAAAAACAGGCTTGGGTTTTTTGGGAGTCTCTTTGCAATGTAAATGGGTCTTCCCCTTTCGTCAAGTTTTTTAGATAGATGGGTACTCTATGACAATGGATTCTGTGTCGGATAATCTTTTACCTTCAATTCCATGAGTTGGGTCCGGATTCCTACCAGAGTCAAATGTTTGTGCAACAATTAGATTATTATTCCTGCCTACCTCAGAAAAATGCAATTTATACCAAATAGCATTTTTTTATACTTATACCAAATAGCATTGAGAAAATCTATTTATGCTACTTTTGATGACACAATTTCATTTACATAGACAAACCGGCCTGCATAATCATTGATTCCCTGGAAACAAACTCTACAGAACACGGAACCATCTCCAATCTTGCTGAACTAAATGGCTCTACCACGGGAAGGGATGTATTACCTCCAAAAGACAATAAAAGATCTCCGAATATTAAACCTTCAGATTCAGCCTTCTTGCGTCGATACTGGTCTTTAGCTCACTGAGGTATCTTCTCCTTTGCCTCTTCACTTTTATCGACGTATTTTCTTGTAGTTTTTAAATTTTGCAAAATGGGCTCCTGTGTTAGACCTCCCGCAGTATATATGTTTATATATGTCAGGGATAAATAATACGATAAATAGGACAATTGATCAACGGCCACATAAGCATATACTAACCATCTTCTCCGGTCGATGCAATGTGTTGTTCTTTACTCTTGTGATAATTTTGACGTGACTTCGAACGTGAATTCTCCTTTTCATCAAAAGGTTTATTCGCGTACCTTTGCCTCCTGCACTGGAGTAACTCTTGATGAGTAACATTGATCTGAATATCCTGCGATAGCTGGTCACACTGAACAGTATTAAAATCCCTTGAGAGTCTTCCCTTCTCCTCTTCAGAACACGCTCCACTCCACGTGCCACATTTGTCACGTTGCCCAAAGGAGCTAGTGGATCCATATCTACCAATACAAGCAAACACAACAGAAATAGATTGGAATGAGGTTTCCGATGCACAAGACGGGGAAGAATACATACAGGGCTATAGCTTAATATCTCAGAGAAGAAAACAAGATAAGCCTAGGTTGGGAAAACAGAAAGTTGGCATGAACACAACAGCTGAAGATTTCACGTCATGGTGGTATGGGAAGGGCTGAACCTGTTTAAAAAATTGAAGCAATTTAAAGAGCTTTCCCTACCTGAAATTAGCAAAAGGGGTTTTTCTAGTAAAGGTTTGCCTCTCACTAATATTGAAAGCAGCGGACCAGGTTAATTAGTAACAGATGGAGTTACCTCAAAAACAGCTGCAATTACCAGCTTACATGTAGAAAATAGCAGGAGCTAACCTGTTTCTCAAGTCCTCCAATGTCATTATAATCCTCAGTAGTTTTTTCATCTACTTCCATTGCCTTCACCCGTGAGTCGTACTCCGAAGGCAATGTATCCAGTATCAAGTAGCTGTCTTTGTTAACTCCTACTAAGTCGCCAGGCTTAAGTTTATCAGGGTCAACCAACCCAATTACAGGGAAGAATATAGTCTGCAAAACCAAAGAATAAGATGAAAATGAGACCACAAGATCACCCGACTACAAATAAGCAAATAACATGTTGAAGTTCCTATACTTGCTCAAGCTAGTGCTGGCAGTTCCTAACCATCTACTTTCATGTATGCACATATGCAGGTCCAGAAAGGAAGCCCAGTTAACATGTTACTCAATTGTATCATAGTAGCATACCAGCCTTGACACAACAGGCATGTTCTGTAACCTTGCTTTATACTGCTCAAGCCTGAACACATGCCACTAAAAATGTCAAATTGTAGCATCCCAACCAACACCTGAAACAAAGTGAAGATGACTCAATTATTTTCAAAGCTCAAATGAATACCCACACTGTCACACGAAGTTCAGTAGGATCAAGAAATGTGTTGTGTGGTCAGACGATTCATATCTAGCAGTTTACAACAGCCACTAAAATCTAAAAACATTCACTAATTAGTAATCTGACTTTACCAAAAAACAATAATTAGTCAGCAAAGGCAATAAACCTCTCATGTTATTTTAGTAGATATTAAACTTTTCAAAAGACAACTGTTTGAACTCCTAAACAATAGGAACAGACTATCCAACTGCATGTGACATGTTCCACTTATAGAACAAATTACTAAACTTTTCCCTTTCCAGATGATTCATAGTAGGAAAATAAGACAAGAAATTTATAAATAAGACAATGCATATGGCTAGATAAAAGCAAAATTATGCAGTCCATAAGTCCATTGGCTAGCTTCATAGCCATGAAAAAAAAAGTCAATAACTTTGCAGTTCCATGGAAGGGTCTATCAAGCAAGATACAGTTTCTAGTAATGAGACAAAAAGCATTGATGTACTTCCAGGTGTTGCCAAAAGTTTGCATCAGCTATCCATAAATTGCATTTTGCAATGACAGGTAGTATCCAGAACCTGTCTCCGACAAAACTAAACCATCAGCATCCCCACAAAAAGTTTGCTGCCCCTACCCTGCCCGCCAAATCATAAAACCAAGTTACATGGTGTAATTTTTACTGCAGGCAAGCTTGCACATGCACAGGGGAGAGTGTCCCATCAAAGACAAAAGAAGATAATTTTGGTGGGCAGTCTAGAAGAATATCCCAAAATTCAACTTTGCATAATTAAACTTGCCTCTATTGACCGACTGATTGCACACAGACAAGTGCAAGATTTTTTTACTCTCAGCAACTAAAGGTCGCATTGAGGATTCATTAACACCACCATAGGAGGTTACAGTATCACCATTGGAGAAAATACCATGACTGCCAATGCTACAGAAACAGGGGAAATGAATATAGTATCATGATGAGAGATTGTATACAATTAACATATATTATACTATCCAGAAAGCTCTAGCGTCCAAGAGTTCAAAAATGCAACAAAATAATCAAATATCAAAGTTTTGAGAAATTAGCTTTTAAATGTTACTTGAAAAACACAGATTTAGAAGATCAATTAAGGTAAACAAAGGGACTCTAACCATTAGTCCCGAATAGGGAGAGAGAAAAATACAATACGCTAACAAGATATTAAAAAAACACATGTACAGGGCCTAGTTGTCATTCAATGTATATATCTATTCAAATTATCTCTTCTAAATTAATTCACTGTACCGTCAATCATGTATCCTCAACCGGAAATCAACATCAACTTGCTTCTATCTTTGCAACATTTCTCATGATTTGTGAAAGTAGAATCTGTAAATCAAAATCACAACAATAGCACACTTGAATGCCTTAACTCTATTTTAGCTTCCTAGTTCTTAATTATAATATTACTCTAAAAGTAAATGGTATATAGAAGTGGTGGTTGTAGACTTCTAGTCCTAAAATAATATTTATCTCGGATGATCTACAAATGTTCTATAGCAGTTTTGGACCTGATGTAATGGGCAGCGCATACCTCCTCCCATCTTCAGTTCTCCTTTCCTTGCTTTTTTCTGCTGCCCCTTTTCTTCAGGTCCTAGAAGATCACTGAAGCATTTTGCAGCTGAGAAGTGTGCCTCTTCAGGTCAGCAAGGAGGTGTGTTACGTATGCAAAATAACTTAAAAATATTGATATGATAATAGGTGCCTCTTCAGGTCAGAGACCAAAAAAGATTTAGACTATCTGAGGCTTAACAACAAGCTAATATGGCAAAATGTTTTCCTTACTAACTTACTGGATGCACTACAGACCAGCTCAAGAAATAGGTGTCTCTTTAAAAATGAATCAGGGGCATTCAAAATACTCCCCAACTTCCACAAGCATTCAACATTCAGAAATCAAAACCCATCACTGTGAAGAGTACAAAATCACAAGCAATGGTCGATGACTATTAGCAACATGCATAAATCAAATCATGTGGGCATTTGATCTGCAAGCATGGAGTGGAAATCAAAGAAGAGATATTAGAATACGCTAAGCAAACTGGGTACGTTAAGATCAATTAAGAAAACACATCTCAAGCATCAATCTCTGTTCTACTATTTTGAGGAAATACTAATAGAAATAATAAGGAACTAACATAAGTGTTCTACTATCAACAAAATATAATGGGTCCATTAAGCGACACAAAAAATTGCATCAGGCAATCTATCAAGCGAAAGAGAAATTGATAATGGAATGGCAGGTCAACGCTAAATCATTGAGTACATGTGCAATGAGTTCGCTCTGGCAATAAGGCTAGTGTTGGGACATTCCTACAAACAGGTGGTGAGCAGGCATACAAAAATATAGCTAGCATTTGCCGTTGCACAGGTGACGGGAGGGGAATTGCAGGTGGTGAGCAGGCATACAAAAATGTAGCTAGCATTTGCTGTTGCACAGGTGACGGGAGGGGAATTGGGAAGAGAAAAGCATGGAATATGTGGATCAGAAAGAGAAGAACAGATCAATCAAAAAGATGGATCAAGCAAAACAAACTTACGGATGGCTCGTACTTGTCATAGGCGACGACTATTTGCGAGCAGGTGAGGGGGTGACGTCTCGCCATGGACCCGTGTAGATGCGGCCGTCGAGAGGGGAGACGGCGATGGCCTTGACGAGGCCACTGCCTGAGTGGAAGCTGCCGAGCTCACAGAGGTCGCGCCAGACGCGGACATTGCGGGAGTCCGTACGTCTCCTTCCTCGGCGGTACGGTCGCGACGCCCATTGCTGGCTCTCCGGCGGCGGACGGGGTTTGTTGATGGACGGGGGATTCGGGTCGGGTGCGCTGCTCCTCCACCTCGCTGGCTGACGACCTCCTCCTCGGGCCACCGCGGCAGGGCCGGGCACCGGACTTGCTCCGCCTGCTCGCCGGCCGCCGGCCGGACTTGCTCCGCCTACTCCTCCTCAGGCCCCGCGGCAGGGCCGGGCGAATGCGACGATGGCGAGTCGGCGACTCCCGCGCGGAGATTCTGCGTGGTGGGACGACGAGGTGGAGGAGCGGTGCCGGGAGGGGAGGCGTGGGTGCGACGCGGGGGTGGCAGCGGGAGGGGGCGGCGCACGGGGAAGGAGGCGAAGGGGGAAGAAAAGGAAACCGATGCTTGATTGGTGGGGGTGATGAGCGGTCTTCGCGTGCGGAACACGACGCGGGTATGGGTACAGGTGGGTGGGTGCCTACGATGAAAAAAATTTTGAGGTAGGAAACCGAATAACCGATGCTTGATTGGCGGGGGTGATGAGCGGTCTTCGCGTGCGGAACAGGACGCGGGTACGGTACACACAGGTGGGTGCCTACGATGAAAAAAGTTTCGAGGTTTTGGGAAAAAAAACATTTAGGAATGTCCCTCCCCCTCCATCTGTTTTATTTTGGTCGACTTTCGTCATCCTAGTTTCCTGGTGGGTTCTCTGTGAGAGGATATAGGTGGGGTGGGACTTTTGTTGGTAACAAGCCTTTTTCAAATCTAATTCTCTTTATCTAATTCTCTTTTATAGTATAGATTACTGTTTTAGATTTTTTTTGCGAAATAAGGTGTTTTACAGTGTTGAAATTCAATTTTTCAATGTTGCAGTCATATATCTTAGAACTTGTTTTTTGTCAGCTAGATATGCTGCACTTAGTATTTTAGAATGTTTGGTTACATATTTGAGTGGTGAAAATTGCACCTGAGGCCATGGGAGGTGTTTGGGGGGGTGGATTGCGATGGACGTCACCAGAGTAGTGGCACACAGAAAATAGGGCGTTGGGTGCAGGACATCTTCGGGAAAAGGAGTTTGGGCTGGTTTCAAAGGAGTAACTACTAGATTTCCACATGAGTGGTGCATAAGAAGATAGGCCACGATAGATCTTCCTCTCTACTAATGTAATTTGCTTTTCAAGAAATCAGCTAATTTTAAGTTTAACCATATTTATCTAAAATAGGACAATATTTATGATATAAATAAGTATTATTAGATCACACATGGAATATATTTTCATACTAAATCTATTTGGGGACATAAATGTCAGGGTTTGTTGTATAAATTTGAAATTAGTTGACTTCTTAAGAAGTGATAATTGTATTATTTTTGTAATAGAGGGAGTAAGTCAACGGCAATTATGTATTCATGGGGGGTTGAAATGTGAATCTCACACACAGGAAAAAATCCTACAACAAACTTCATTTAAGCATACAAGCATTTATAATTTTATAAGGAGCTATGTTTGGACAAAGATCCAAGCTAGGTTTTGTAACGTGAAATGTCCCCAGTCCTGAATTACTGACCCATGCTCCTCTTCAATCTGCACTAGGTAAGTGCCCGTGCGTTGCTACGGGTATGATACATAGAGCAAAGATAAACTGGGAATATGAAAATTCTATTTTGATGGTTGTAGGGTCGCACGAAGTATGTGAAAATTCGTACTTCTGTTTTTCGCAAAAACAAAGGTGTGACATTATGACATTTGGTTATACTGCATATTCCATTCAAACATTATCACTTACATGTTTCTCCAACCCCTGTGTACTATCTTCTTTAACAAAAATTGGTTCATGAACAACTCCAGCGAAAATTCATCAAAAATGGTACAATGAACTAACAATCATCATATTATTTTTGTCAGTAAGATGAAATTCCTATTTGTAAATAGAAAACTGAACCTCTCTACCATCCAAAAATTCATAGACAATTGACACAAGCCCTATGAAGTTGCTAAACTAGAAACCAGTATTCATGTTGAGAGAATAAAGTGTACAAGACCATTGAACAAAAAAAAAACTTGATAACACTGTAAAAATGGAACATTCTAACATTGATAAAGATTCACAGACAACCATCTATAATTTGACATGAATACTTAAGCAACACAAACTTGAAAATTGGTCTAAACAAAAGAAAATTGTGTAGACGGTGGCAGATCTTACTGTGGCTGAATTTAGAATGCACTCTGGTCCTCTCTCTTTAATTTTCTTCCTCCGCAACGGAAGATCAGTAGCCAAATGCCAATTTCATCGACATAGGACTGTATTGTAACAACAAATCCTCTGGCAAGCATGGGGAGCAATAAACTTGTCGATTAGATCATATGAGAGGCAAGAACAATGCAGAGGGAGCCTTGCATTTGGACAGAAATCAAACGAATTTATATATGCAAGATTAACTGATTTATAGATACTGAGAACTAAAGAAATGATCAATACCAAGATCAGCTCGTGTTCAATGTGGTCTCCAGATGCAATTCAGAGATAAATTTTCACAATTCAGACATTATAATTGCATTGATGTCAGTATGTAGCAAGCAAGTATACTATACTGATCAGGAAAAAAACATTAATTCCTACTATATTTTGCAAGGAATTGTTTACCTCTTTCACAGCCTACAAACAACAAACAGGCACATACCGGCTAGGTACAGTTCAGAAGAAACAAGCAATGCAATACAAGGAAACATGACATGAAAAATGTCTGCCCAATTCACCTTATTTCAGACAAAGATCGCACCATGAGTCAACAGATAGCATGGTCTGCACCACCAGGAGAATGGCATGTGGTAGTCTACATGGCCAAAGTAGACTGTGTGCAACTCAAACATCAAGATCTGATGAAAAGAATCAAACACCTTCATGTAGCTAGTGACTTTTGCGAGAAATGAATTACAGGATGTTGGTTAACAGTTATATAGAGATAAAAGGACTTTAAAAAAGTATGAGTTTTAACATATTCCTTGGTATTATATATAATATACGAAGAAACAAAATAAAGCATTTCTGGTCTATAGAAAACTGAAACCAAGCATCACATGTGGTCTTACAGGGTTCCTTTTATTTGTTGCCAGCTCTGATGGTAGCTTTAAACGAAAGCCAAATAAACTGGTATAGGCAAAGCTCCCAAATAAAACCAACAAACTGTTGTGAAGCAATCTGACAATTCCTTCTCTAATTTGTTGTGCTGATCAATCAACCAGGTTGACAAGCCTCTTAAAAATAAAATCAGATCCAATCAGATACACCTGTGCAAATTGAATGAATCTTCTAAAATTAAGATTCTAACCACATCACTCAATATCAAGTTAATGTCTGATTTCAGCAAAAACATCAGATGCACCTGCGCAAATTGAATGCAAAGAAAACCAGGAGGTGATATTATCAGCACAAAGGAGACGAAAATTTTATTTTGCTACAACTGCAGGAACACAAAATAGACAAAGAGCATAGCCCACTGCCATCTCAAAAATAGTTTAAAATGGGAAATGAAAGATAAGCATACAACAATATAGTCCGTCCAATTACTAACATAGATATTGTATATTACCTCTAAATTTGATTGTATAGTTAGTAAGGTACATATTATATTATTATGCAGGCTCCAATGGTAAAGAGAATATACCGTGCCTAACAGTTTGAAAACATGACAATATATCTAATATGTGGAAACCAACTTATTGTGAAGCAATTAATCTGGCTCCCAGCCTCCCAGCTCTAGTAATAAAAGTAGCTAGGAAAATGTGAATGGTTTACATCAGATACCTTCCTCTATTTATTTAGCTTGAACCTCAGACTTCATGAAGTTTTTACTAAAGTGTCAAAATCATAACTCAATCAGCAATAAAGTTTTTAATAAATCTTCAGTATTCTTAATGAAACTCATACAAGACTTTATGCCCTTACGTTTCAAGAGTGAAAGGACCATGATGTCGCCTAGAGGGAGGGGGGGTGAATAGGCGAACCTACAAATTTTCGCTCAAATGCAGCGGATAAAATTCGCTGGCTATTAACCCGGAACGTCCGGGTTGCAACCCCGGAACGTCCGGGTTGCCCCTGTTAAAACTGACCAACGTCCACGTGAGGCTTTTTGTGTCTCTCTCAACTTAGTTACTTGAGCACTTAGACTTTACCAAAACACAATGTGATGCATCCCTCTACTCAAGATTAAGAACAAATTGCATTTCATCCATTTGAGCTTCTATTTTGTATATCATGCCGTGCTTTTGATCTTCCACAACCAAAGGGGTGCATCATCTTTCTTCTTCTTTTCCGAGCGCAACTTCCTTGAGCTAGTGACTTGAACCCTTATCTAAGAATGAAAACCACTTCTAGTTCAATTCACTTGATTCTTTAGAATGATTGATACTTGCCCACAATAACACTCTCCATGACCAAGATTCATCGAAGTTGAATTCCAAGAAAGTTTTATCACCCACAGGTCCTCAGCCAAGCTTGGTCCCTAGAAACATCATCCTGAATTCCAATTCTTCATTCTTGACTATGTAAAGTTTCATATAGGTTTGTATCATTAATAAAGTTCATTCATCATTTTGACCATTTGATTTTATCCAATCCTTCATGTCTCATATGCAAACCTTGTATCATAAGTATAGAGCCATGATGTCCCATACCACCTTGTCTCTAGCTCATTTGCTCTTAGCTTGCATATCAATTACAACATCATTTTTATCTTCCTACAATAGATAGACCTTTTATTCACAAGTGAACTCCATCTAGTGCTATGTCCTTGATAACAAGCTTCATTATGGTATGAGAACAATTTGTCATCATTAAGCACGTATCTCAACCCAAATACATTCATTGCTTGCCAATAGTCACTTTGATCATAGCCTAGTCATATATCTTGCTGTATGAGCCTCTTTTCTTCATTTCATAGAACATTTCTTTATATATAACTTATTGATATTATACTCAATCCCTGCTCATAAACTCAACAAGATCATTAGTTCTTTAATCACGGTGTCATACAATTCACCAAAACCCACTAGGGGCCAAGATGCACTTTCAAAGAGTTGTAAACTCATAAACAATATAACCATACCAGAAATTCTGATCAGACAAGGCATATTTTCTCTACTGCTAGGCTACACACTTTATAAGAATTGATTACTTTAATCAGGGCTGAGTAATCTCTCATTGTTGGCAACATAAATCAAAGCAATAGACAGATTACTTGTGCAATTGTTCAAGCACCTTGCAGGCATGAAATTCTCAGCTGTGAGTTCAAACACCAACACCTTGCATGAGCTCCTGTACTCCACGGGCAGCAGCACAACCACCAGCTCCAGCAAATACCTGTGCCAGAACATGTCCACCAGCCTTCCTATAGCATACGGGATTATTCCAGCTGCGTCAAAGGCAGTAAAGCTCTATGCCTTGGCCCTGAGCGACCTCCTCGGAGACGTCTCCCTAGCTCGCTTGGCGATGGCCAGTGGTAGCCTAAGGCAACGCAGATCCGCATGGCCAGGGGTAGATATGCACCTGGAGGAGACGCAGCTGTCTGAATCGAGGCCAACGCAGGAGTAGCAATCACTGCCGCCGTTTGAATTGAGTCCGGCGCGGGAGTAGCTTTCGCCGCCGCCGCCGCCTAACAAACCCTAGCAAGAAAAAGTGGGATGATGAGAAGGGGAATGGGGAGGGGAAGATGAGAGGAGATTGAGGGATGGGGGCAAGCGGAGGCGCACCTGCCCGCTATCGCCGGTCTCGCCGCCGGCGCCAAGAGAGAGGTGGGCGGCGGCGGCGACGCGGAGCTGGTTCCCGGCGGCGGCGGTGCCCGCGCTCCTGCCAACGAGGAGGAGGCGGCGACTGCGCCCGCCCGGCGGAGGGAAGAAGGAGGGAGATGGGGGCGGCCGGCGGCCGGCGCGAGCTCAGTGCAGAGGCGCCCGCCCGGCGGCGGCAACGGCGCCCGCCCGGCGGAGGGAGGAAGGAGGGAGATGGGGCCGGG
>OAMR01000282.1:1421491-1433205 GCA_900205405.1 Echinochloa crus-galli | reverse complement strand
ATATAATTCAATGTATTTTTAAATTAAAAAATAATTATTATTTTTTAAATCACGTGACGCACGTGAGTCTATACTAGTTTTACTTATATGACAATAAAAAGATAGCTCTTGTCTAACTGTTGTACATACCGTACTCGCTTGCAATTCTAACTTGGCAAGGCAACAACGCGTTAGCGTGGTAAGTGGCCGAGTGGCGGCATGGTTGGCGACGCCCGGCAGCGGGCCGGGCAAGACCATGGCGGAGCGGTTTTACTAATGATGTAGGGTACAACATGCGGCGGCCGGGGCGTGGCATACCACACTCTGAATGACCGGATCCAAATATCGAACCCACGGCGGCCACCCTCTTCTGCTTGAATTTGGAATCAAAATGAGCCACTACACAGAATTTTGTGGGAACTGAAAAGCGCATTGGGACTCAATTCCTTCCGGGCCTAGGAGGGAGCATGCCGTTGGGCGTGTGACCTACACCGTCTACACACGGCTATACTACCTGCCGCACGGGCGCGCGTGGTTGGCGACGCAGCAGTGTTCGGTGGTACGTGCGCGTGTGCGGCGCGTGACGTGCTTGCCGCAGGCGTTGGTGGGCTGCAGGCGCCGCGCGGCCCCTACTCGAGGCCCGGTATAAATGTCACGCGCCCCACGGCACCCCCGCGATTTCAATTGCTACCAATCGAACAGAACCGGCCTACTGTCTCCTCCCATCGGGATCCGCGCGCGACGACGAGGCGCCGATCGAGCCGAGACGAGCCGGCGGCGATGGGCAGCGTGGCCATGGACTCCGACTACGGCGCGCCGCGCGAGCTGTCGGCGCTCCAGAAGGCGCGGGCGCTCTACCAACCGGAGCTCCCGCCGTGCCTCCAGGTACTCCATCCCTGCGACCCTGCCTACTCGTGCTGTGCCCACCGGCCCACCCCAACCCTCGCCCAGTTCGCGACGCCATTGCCGGTGCGCTCCGGATCCGTATCGCCGGCCTGCCCGGGTTCCTCTCCACCCGCGCCTCCTGCAGTTCTCTTCTCCGATCGATCGATCGATCTCGGCGGGTAGCTCGGAACTTGGGTTGGTGCGTGATGGACTGATAGTTACCTGTTCTGAATATTTCCCCTCGCTGTGCGGGGTACCCCGGGGTGGGGTACCGCAACAATGTTGGGGGTTAGGTGCACCAGTAATGGCCTGGGCTCACGCCGGTGCGCGCTGCACTGGCTCTCCAGTCTACACTGATGACTGGCACGGATCTGAGATTCCATGGCTGAGCGAGCGACACAGCAACCCGGCGCAAACCGAGCAATAATAATTCACTGCATTCCCCTTGGAGGAGAGAGAGTTGTTGTGCCGTTTTCCCCCCGCCACGTAGCAGAGGCATTGCGACGAGGCTACGGGAAAGTGAAAGCGTGCCAATCATTAACCACTAATTATCTTCGTCCAAAACAGGTTCTGGATTATCTTATTTTATTGCGCTCTTTAGCAGTCTGACTGGGTAGATTATTCTTTATAATACTACTTGGCTTCTTCTCTGACACAACGATTAACAGCTTCCTTACATGTTTGAATGGATTTCAGGGTACCACGGTCACGGTGGAGTATGGTGACGCAGCAATTGCGTCGGATGTTGCCGGTGCACATGTCATCAGCCAGGCCTTCCCTCACACGTACGGCCAGCCGCTGGCGCACTTCCTCGGAAAGACGGCCAACGTTCCGGATGCTACAACCATAACAGAGCACCCTATCGTCAGGTATACAATTCTTCCATATTCGTTTTCTTATCAATACTCTGTGCAAATGTTTCTTGCAGTATGAGAATGTAATTCCAGTTGGTCATGTTTCTTCCTTTGCTGAATCTTTCCATTTTTTCTCCTGCTCGTACATGTTAATTTAGCTCATGAATTGTGCCAGCCTTGTATGTGGTGGATGACTGGATGGTACTCTGCTCAAAGTTCTTACCACAGAAATACTTTGCAGTGAACACCAATCCCGCACAGTTTAAATTTCACTCGTGTCTGCGAGGCAGCATCCCTTGTTTGCTTCAAAATCATTAATCAGTCGATTTTCAATCAATCCAGCACCTCCAGTCCACCCTTCCTGGCTCTGCCACTGGAATTCACTGATCTATTTTACCAATTCATGGGTTAGGATCTGGATGTTAAATTATTCAACAGTTGATTCTTATACATAATATTCTGAATTACCGCATAAGCCTGCATATATTCACTTTTTCCTGCTATGCATTTTAAAGCGTGTGTGGGATGCAGAGTTGGTATTGTCTTCAGTGGGAGGCAGTCCCCAGGAGGGCACAATGTTATATGGGGGCTCTATGATGCTATAAAGGCTCACAACCCAAACAGCAAACTTATCGGTTTTCTTGGTAAGTGCACGGGTTACTTCAGGATACAACTATGATTCAGTTACATGAATTGATTTGCAGCTTCTATTACTTGCATATTTTGTTGTTTACAGTATTGTGCATGTTTGCTGGGCTATGTCAACAATGTACTCTGCTTTTACAAGGGCAGTAATTGTTGAAGACTTCTAATTTCATTTTACTGCACTGAATGAAATTATGAACATTTCTGAATTGGTTGCAAACATAATTTTATATTCATATGTTGCCAAATTGTAGACTACAGAATATGTTTAGTGGGATAAGAATTGCTAGCTGCACTACTTTTAACACAAAAAAGTGTAGGAAATATTTACATGCTGGGAGTGGGAGGTTAGTAGGTCCAAAAACCTCACTGGCTATCTGTCTAGATATGCACGTTGGCTTGCACAATATTTGCATGCACAGTTGTTAGTGAGCATGTATGTTCTCTGTTGATGACAATTTTCTGTTTTTTGTGTTGATACAGGAGGAACTGATGGATTATTTGCACAGAAAACGATGGAAATCGCTGATGAGTCTCTCTCATCCTATAAAAACCAAGGTGGTTATGACATGCTTGGTAGGACAAGGGATCAAATCAGAACGACTGAGCAAGTAAATGCAGCAATGGCTACTTGTCAGGCATTGAAGTTGGATGCTCTTGTTATTATTGGAGGTATTACTTGTTATGGTAGTTTGATGGGTTTTATCTTTGGTTTTACATTAAATACAAGCCCATAATGTCTTTCTTTGCTCTTTAAAGGTGTCACATCCAATACAGATGCCGCTCAACTTGCCGAAACATTTGCTGAGTCGAAATGTCCAACAAAGGTTGGATCAGCCACTAGTGTTTTGAATTCGTAAAGTTGTTCCTACCTTTTTTATCCTGTATTTTCATAGGCAATGTAAATAACCTGGCATTCTTTTATTGAACAGGTAGTTGGTGTTCCTCAAAAACCAGTTTGTTGAGACAACAGTTGGTTTTGATACAATATGCAAGGTAAATAATTTCACAAATTGAACTATAAAGTGGTGTCATTTATCTTGCATGTATGCAGCTCATTCATCAGTACCATTATGTTAATGCATTATTTTCCTCTTACTTTGTCAACCTTGATGCATCAGAAGTTTAAGTACGAAGATATATAAGGCCATAAACTTTTCTTCCCTTTCTAATATTTCTCTGTAGTTTAACATATAAAAAATAATGCTACACTTGTATTATTCTGCATTTACTTAATTTTTGAGTTAACAGGTGAACTTGCAGCTCATAAGCAATGTTTGCACAGATGCTCTTTCTGCTGAAAAGGTAAGATGCACCAGATATCATCTTATCATACATTTCATTACTGTGAACAATTTCTTGATTCTATGGACTGAAAACATCAATACAAATCATTCCATTATATTAGTACAACCATAGAGTAGAAACAAGGAAAAAGTATTTATTGATCATGTAAGTAGAGCCAACTACTTCAGTTTGATCGATGATTGAAAGATGTCAATGTTGGGTAACACTGCAACATTCATTCCATATTAACAATTACTTACTTGAATTTATCAACTAGACATTGGTTAAGGAACTTCTATTGTTCTGTCAGAGTTTTAAATACACATTAACAATAGGATTAGTACCCATTGTTTAATTTATTTGATTTTGTTTTATAAGATGCCACTGATGTCCCTATTTTATATTTCTGATCGATCTTTTGTAAAATGAAAATTTATGTTCCGCCTCTATGTTATTAAGAGCCCATAAAACTATTTTTTTTTCTTCTTTCAAGTACTACTACTTTATTCGGTTGATGGGACGGAAAGCATCACATGTGGCATTGGAATGTACTCTTCAATCACATCCAAATATGGTAAGTAAACTAGCTATTTCATTGTATATGCCTGGTCAGTTTGTATCAAAATTTTACTTGTACTCATCTACATGAATCATGCTCAGGTTATCCTAGGCGAGGAAGTTGCTGCGTCAAAACTTACCATTTTTGATATTACAAAGCAGATATGTGATGCTGTGCAGGCAAGGGCTGAAAAAGGTAGGAATTGCATGATCTTTAGCAGAGCTCCATGTTGATGTGGTAATTCTTGTGCAGATATAAAGCAGTTTGTGCTAATTCCGGATGATGATATTATCATGAGCAGACAAATATCATGGGGTTGTGCTTATTCCTGAGGGTCTTGTTGAGAGTATTCCTGAATTATATGCTTTGCTTCAGGTCAGTTTCAGTTTCTAAAAGAGCAATTGCATAACTACTAGTTTTATTATTCCTTGTAAAAGCTTTACTGAGGTGCGCTAATGGTTCCAGGAAATTCATGGGCTACATAACAAAGGCATTTCTGTTGAAAACATATCTTCTCATCTTTCACCTTGGGCGTCTGCACTGTTTGAATTTCTGCCCCCTTTTATTAGAAAGCAGGTACATATATCCTTTTGTTTGCTATATACAGAAACCCATATTTTAGCAAGCCATACTGTTGCTTCAATCATGCTGTTTACGTGATGCAGCTGCTTCTCCATCCTGAATCTGACGATTCTGCTCAACTTTCTCAGGTACTAAAGCAATTAATTGAAACTTTTAGTTCATTTCAAATGCAATGACCTTGCTCATTGCATGCTTTTCGTTCAAAAATTTCATCTGTCTATCTTTGCAGATTGAAACTGAGAAGCTTCTAGCTCAATTAGTTGAGACTGAAATGAACAAACGCCTGGTTAGAATTTTTCAGATTTCCACACAACTTTATCTTATATATATGTTCCTGTCAAAGGTTACATTGTAAAATAAGTGCCTAGAATTACCAGTGCACAATGTTTTCGGCTTCTCTTTCAGAAGGAAGGAACTTGCAAAGGAAAGAAGTTCAATGCAATATGCCACTTTTTTGGCTACCAAGCAAGGGGAGCTCTGCCTTCCAAATTCGACTGTGATTATGCTTATGTAAGATTGATCTAACTGCCCTGTATTCCTTAGAAAATATGCGCACAATCAAATCACTCTATGATCGTTTGGATTTAGGTTCTTGGGCATGTATGCTATCACATCTTAGCAGCTGGTTTGAATGGTTACATGGCCACTGTGACAAATCTCAAGAGTCCAGTGAACAAGTGGAAATGTGGTGCTGCTCCTATTGCGGTGAGTATTTGGGTGATTAATCAACGTTCCTTTTAAATTGAATCAGCTTCGAACAAGTTCACTTCGGATTTAAAAGAGATACCAAGTTCTCCAATTCAAAATAAAGACTGAATATTTCCAACATTTGTTGTTGCCAGTCTATGATGACTGTAAAACAATGGTCCCGTGGTCCTACCTCCAGTCAAATTGGAAAGCCTGCTGTCAACATAGCAAGTGTCGACTTGAAAGGAAAAGCATACGAGTAAGTATTTAAGCATATCACCCCTTCAGACTTCAGTACACAACGGGACTCTTTCCTTCTTTTTGCAACTAATCGTGCTAATTTTTTCTTGTCTTGTTTATTTTTGTCCTTTTATTTTCAGGCTGTTGCGACAAAATTCTTCCAGCTTCTTGATGGAAGATATCTACCGAAACCCTGGGCCACTGCAGTTCGAAAGATCAGGTGCAGAGACAAAGCCTATTTCATTATGCGTCGAAGATCGGGACTACATGGGAAGGATCAAACAGTTGCAGGAGTATTTGGAGAAGGTACTTGAATGACTTTGTTATTTGATTTTAGCACCATCCATACCGGTGCAATGTTTTTGCTTATCATTCTTTTTGCTTTGCACAAAATGAAGGTGAAAAGCATTGTGAAGCCGGGGTGCTCGCAGGATGTCCTCAAAGCAGCGCTAAGCGCCATGGCTTCTGTGACGGAGATGCTCACCATCATGTCTTCCGCGTCTTTCACTGGCCAGGGAACAATATGATTCGCCAATCCAAAAGATGGCATATACTGGGTTTTCTCATGTTTCCAGATATTTTTATTCTGACTGCAATGTCTGCATGATTGTGTTTCTCTTTTTTTTTACACTGAGAAGTGTGCCAGAGATAACAATGGATCTGTCCCAATCAGAACAATTGTGCGTAATTCAAACTGGTTATATGTTGGACCTTTGCTCATTGGAGCCCCCTTGTTCTAACCCGGCTAATTCATTGAACCAGCTCGTATTAAACCGTTTCTGTTAAGTCTATTTGCTGGTTTATTTTTGTTTATGGTGTGCATTGCTATACATCAGCAGTCTAATAAGCCGTCTAATGTAATGTCATGTCAGATTTTTTCTGATGTAGAGGAAAGAGAGTGAGGTGAGAGGAGAATATCGTTGTTTCGCGAAACAACTACCTCATGAATTAAATTTTAGAACTATAATACAACTTTCACCATTATATGAATTTTGTTGTCATACAACCAATAATATTCCTTTGTTTCCTCATAAATTAAGGGGATGTTATATTTACTGCAACACAACTAAAACAACAACCTATTATTGTCTGATAAGTCATCTTAAAATTATGCTTATTAGATAATACTAGGATCGTGCTCGTGCGTTGCTACGGGCAATAAAATATTTATAGCAAATAACATATAAATATTTAAATATTTAAACAAAGCAAACAATAAAATAGATTAATTGGTGAAAGGATAGCATAACCAGAAGTCTTACACAAAAAAGAAAGAACAAATACCTAAATTTATCTCTATCTAAACAGAGACGTTCGTGCCCATGCGATTAGCTAGTTCTCGGATCAAGACTAAAAAAGTGGAGCTGAGTTATCATATTTTGTATATATAACTCATCTATCCCCGGGAATGGAAGTGTTGCTTCTATCATATATTGTACAATATATCTGTCAATCTTTTTTACTCTGATCATTTAGATATCACTACCACTGAATGGAGATTTCGTTAGTCATATTAGATATATTGTACGATATATCTTTTTTACTGCCATGAAAATAATCCGTGAAATCATACTCTTATGAAAATCCTCTCACAAATATGGCTTCACGAAAATGCTATTTTCATGGCGGTGAACCACCACGAACCTTTTTTATAAGGGTATCTCGTGTCAACTACCTCCATGAAATAGTTTACGCCACCAAGATTTTCAAAATTATTTTCATGAGAGCCCAACATCATGAAAAGTCCGCCACAGATGTTTTTCATGAGCCTCTAACTCCCATGAAAATACATTTTCGTGTGATATCAAAACCACCATGAAATACAAGCTGGCCGCCACGAAAAACTCCCAGCTAATCCACAGATTTCATTTTCATGAGAGGTACTGCCTCCATGAAAACAGTTTCATTTTCATGAGAGCTTGTGGCATCATGAAAATAGTCTCATTTTCATGAGCTAGTGCCATCACGAAAATACATAGTGCCATTTTCATAAGTTCATGCCACCAGAAAAATAAGCTATACATCCAGATCCCATTCCAGCACTCATCCATGCACAAATATAACCAAAATCATATCACTCCAGCACACATCCATGCACCTATACGATCCAATTATTAATACAGTAAACACCCATGCATGAACCAGTCCACTATACAAGCTTAATGCTACAGCCATCCTACCATCTTAAGTGACAACATGCATAAAGGTTAGCATCAACTATAAATCAACCACAAGTTATCTTCGCAGCTCTCCTCTTCATTCATGCCCATTGCAGTCATTGTCAACTTCGCTGTGACTGTCCATGGGATTGCCACTGCTGTGCATGTCTTCTTGGTAGATCCAGTAACCTGCAAAGCAAAAGGATAACATATGTTGAAAAGATCAGGCACCAGCTTTCTAGAAAAATATTTATAAATTGAATGGGGTAAATACTGACACGTGAATGAGTTAGATTAGCTACTGCAGATTCATCCCTATTCCGACAACAGAAAACTGAATGGCGTCTCAATTGTAACTCCAAGTATATTGCAAGCATATATGGTTCAGATTGATCAGATTGTCTGCATATTCTTTGAGTTACTGGAACCTGAAACAAAATTCTGCAAGAGCATACCTCTAGAGCACCAGGTGACATTCAAATAAGCATATGCCATTTCTCCGCTTCACATTGACAGTTGATGATCTGGTTATTTGCAAGATTAGCTGTCCGTTCAAGCACTGGCACAAAATGAGCATATCATTATTTCAATTTTCAGCAGCATAAGACCACAAACTGCAGAGCAGCAAAGCGAAAGCTCCAAGCAGAGAAGAGCACGATGGTACACAAAGTTTCAGATATCTACCAAGTTTCCTCTTACGTATTTCCTACCTATTTATAGGAACACTGCTATCATAGTTATTTCCAGGAAAATTAACTCAGACTATCTGTGCAACGAGCAAAGCAAACTGTGCCTAATTTAACAGATCATGCAGACAGAGCAACTCATACGCATGAGGATTTTTAACCAGATGTTTATCCCATCGAGCATCTATAATTTCCAAAACCTTTTCTGTACTTTGTCAGCTACAGCCTTCCTTCTCTGAAACCTTCTCTCAATTTCCTCTTTGGCAGCATGCAAGGATGCAAATAAATATCCCATAGTTGGCCTCTCATCACTATCAACAATTCTAAGAACGCAAACAAATGGCTCTGATATTTGACAAACTATAGCACAATCTTTCCAAAAGGATTGCTCCATTACAAGGCTAACAGTTTTTTTCCTTTTGCATCTTTCGAGCAGGATGCATTTCTCCACTCTTTAGATACCACCATGGCCCGGAGAGCATCCTTATGCTTGTAGATACTTTGCAAATTAAGCCACAAAGTAAGTAGCAAAGTGGGTAGGCGCCGGTGAATTATCTCCTTTCCATTAGTGAATTTCCTCATAAGATAAACTGGACAGCAATGGTTGTACAGATACTTAGTGATACGGGATGCATGTTGAACACATCTTTCTACTACTTCAAGTTTACCGATATCAGTGAGCATCAAATTAAGACTGTGTGCAGCACAAGGGGACCAATAAAGTGAAGAGAACTCTTCCTCTAATCAGGAACTCACATATTTGAGGCATTATCAGTTACAAAAGGGACTACATTTTCAGGGCCTGCAAACTGCACAACTGATGCAAACAATCTAAATAGATATTCTCCTGTTTTAGAACTATCGGTGACATCAACCGACTTGAGAAAAACCATACCTTGTGGACAGTACACCAAGAAATTGATGAGTGTTCTTCGTTTCTTATCAATCCATCCATCAGACATGATAGTACAGCCAGTGTCTTTCCAAATCTTGCGGTACCCCTCAGAGGGAGGGGATTGCTGCGAGGACGACGGCGGGTGGACGAGAGCCGCCAGCGCACGCTTGATCTGGTCGCCACCCTCCACCGCCGCGATGCGCACCAGCGGGTTCACCATCGACGCGCGCCGCGGGGCGCTCAGCCTGCTCGATACCGGCGGAGCCGACGGAGCAGCGCGCAGCGGAAGGAGCCCAGGATGCCGCGAGGCCCTTCGGATGCGATAGGGTCCTGCGGGGACCGGTGGAGATGCCGGGGCGGCACTGCGGGACGCGGGCCGGCTGCGAGGGTGCCGCCGCCGCTGCGGCCACGACGCTCGGCGGCCTCCGGGACGGGTGGGGCGCCGACTCGAGCTCGTCGTCCTCCGAGAAGTGTGTGGGCGACGGCTGCGGTTCAGGCGAACGGATCCGCGGGCGGGGGCTCCCGGCGGCGCGGGTGCGGGGGCGGCCGGCGGCTGCTCCGGCGTGCGGTGGTCGCGGCGCCGCGGGAGGTGAGTGGGGAGGACGGCGGGAGGAGCTGGAGGCGAGCCGGGGGCGCGGGAGGGGGAGCCGGAGATGTAGCCGGGTGGAGGGACGGTTGCGCTCGTGCTGGAGAACGTGGGTGGGGAGGCCGCGCGAGGCCACGGCTTCGGCGGAGCCACGGAGCTCGCGAGGCCATCGTTTTTACGACGACGTTTTTTCTCCACTTTCATCTCTACAACTTAATAAAAGCGAAGAGGAGAAAAAACGTCGTACGTAAAACGGATGGCCTCGCGAGCTGCGCGGCCTCGCTCCGCGGCCTCTGCATTCCCTCCCGCCCACGTCCTCCACCACCGCCAGCAACCGTCCCTCCACGTCCGCTAAATCTCCGGCTCCGTTCAAAAATTTCATGTCTATCTTTGCAGATTGAAACTGAGAAGCTTCTAGCTCAATTAGTTGAGACTGAAATGAACAAACGCCTGGTTAGAATTTTTCAGATTTCCACACAACTTTATCTTATATATATGTTCCTGTCAAAGGTTACATTGTAAAATAAGTGCCTAGAATTACCAGTGCACAATGTTTTCGGCTTCTCTTTCAGAAGGAAGGAACTTGCAAAGGAAAGAAGTTCAATGCAATATGCCACTTTTTTGGCTACCAAGCAAGGGGAGCTCTGCCTTCCAAATTCGACTGTGATTATGCTTATGTAAGATTGATCTAACTGCCCTGTATTCCTTAGAAAATATGCGCACAATCAAATCACTCTATGATCGTTTGGATTTAGGTTCTTGGGCATGTATGCTATCACATCTTAGCAGCTGGTTTGAATGGTTACATGGCCACTGTGACAAATCTCAAGAGTCCAGGGAACAAGTGGAAATGTGGTGCTGTTCCTATCGCGGTGAGTATTTGGGTAATTAATTAACGTCCCGTTTAAATTGAATCAGCTTCAACCAAGTTCACTTCCGATTTAAAAGAAATACCAAGTTCTCCAATTCAAAAGAAAGACTGAACATTTCGAACATTTGTTGTTGCCAGTCTATGATGACTGTAAAACAATGGTCCCGTGGTCCTACCTCCAGTCAAATTGGAAAGCCTGCTGTCAACATAGCAAGTGTCGACTTGAAAGGAAAAGCATACGAGTAAGTATTTAAGCATATCACCCCTTCAGACTTCAGTACACAACGGGACTCTTTCCTTCTTTTTGCAACTAATCGTGCTAATTTTTTCTTGTCTTGTTTATTTTTGTCCTTTTATTTTCAGGCTGTTGCGACAAAATTCTTCCAGCTTCTTGATGGAAGATATCTACCGAAACCCTGGGCCACTGCAGTTCGAAAGATCAGGTGCAGAGACAAAGCCTATTTCATTATGCGTCGAAGATCGGGACTACATGGGAAGGATCAAACAGTTGCAGGAGTATTTGGAGAAGGTACTTGAATGACTTTGTTATTTGATTTTAGCACCATCCATACCGGTGCAATGTTTTTGCTTATCATTCTTTTTGCTTTGCACAAAATGAAGGTGAAAAGCATTGTGAAGCCGGGGTGCTCGCAGGATGTCCTCAAAGCAGCGCTAAGCGCCATGGCTTCTGTGACGGAGATGCTCACCATCATGTCTTCCGCGTCTTTCACTGGCCAGGGAACAATATGATTCGCCAATCCAAAAGATGGCATATACTGGGTTTTCTCATGTTTCCAGA
>OAMR01000282.1:1400415-1417322 GCA_900205405.1 Echinochloa crus-galli | reverse complement strand
ACCGCCCCACCGCATCCGCCTCCCGCCCCTGCCGCAGCGCCTCCCCTCCCCGCACCGCCCCGCGGGCGACCCGTGCGGGATCTCGCCGCGGATCTGCGCAGCGCGATGGAGGACGGCGAGCCCGCAGCGTCGGCGGTGGTGGTGGAGAATGCGGTGGCCGTGGAGGCCGACGGCCACAACGTCGACGTGAAGGCAGAGGGGGACGCAGCCGGAGATTAGGGGGATCTCGCGCCCGTGCAGGACGGATGCCGGATCTGAGGCCGCCGACCCGCCTGTAGCGCCGGCCGAGGAGCCCCTTGGCTGCAGGTGGTGGAGGAGACGTGGGTGAAGGTGGGGCTGCAGGTGACGGACTACACACTTTACACAGGTACACTCCGGACGGCTCTCCTGCTGTTCAAGGCCTTCCGAGTCACCGGCGACCGTGGGTACCTCGCCCTCGCCGCCGACATCGTCCGCGCCTGCGACGACGCGTCGCGGGGCCTACCGTAAGACGAACCCCTTTTTCTGCTCATGCTTGATAGTGCTGGTTGCTTTGGTTGGGTTTACTGGTTCATAATGAGATGAAGGGGTGGGGTGTGGCCTGGGTGGTGTAAGGCACAGGTTCTTGACCTTCATCTGCGGAAGGTCCGGCAGCTGTGCTCTTGAGCGGTGATTGCCAAGCATTGCGATGACCAGTTGAAAGAAACTCAGTATCTGAGTTCATTTGATGAGGTGAGGCTTCTGATAAGCATAACTCTGGGTTTATCAGCCATTTTGTTACTTGTGGGTGCACATAACTGATACTAAATTGGCCTTGTTATAGAGATTATCATAATTTATTTCTTGGCATGATGTAATTCGAAAATTTTGTTCCAATAATATGATCTCCAGTGCAGAAAATAAAGTTGTTTCAGCTGCCAATACGGAGGAGTGCTGAAATGCTGATCTTGTAACGAATCTGGTGCATGTGCCTGAATTGACAGTGAGACATCAACAAGGGTTAAGGCTTTACGCTAAGTGTTTTGCCCAGCACATGCCCAAGGTAAATAGTTTAAGTTCTCTTTTAAGCCAAGCCATTGAGGTTGCAAGCAGCATCTTATTGAAGAGCCTGTTGAAGTAAGCTTCATAGGTGATAATGTAGGAGCTGAGGGTTTTGTTATTCGCATGCTTTAATACATCAATTATCGAAGTATCTGTTCTGTTATTTATGTTGCCCACTTTGAGAAAATGTCATTGTATAATCTCAATTACTATTTATAGGTACTTGAAATATTAGGCAGTTTAGTTTGTTCATGTAATCTGGATATATGGATATATGGAATCTAACTGGGTTGATGCCGAATAATTTTTTTCTTCAGTGTTTTTCTATACCTAATTATTATGTTTAGCTAAAGCATGCCCTGTATACAATATCAGTCTGTTTGAATTTTGTGTATCTATTTAATTTCATTCTTGATCAAAGTTCCCTGAACTGACACTATCTACAACTATTTCCATAGCATGGCTATAGTGCCTTTAGTTCACAATATCCTGGGGACCAAATCGAGTCAGCTAATTGTTTAAGCATGTCATGGAACTGTTTTACTTGGGGATACAATAGATAGTAATATCTCATTTTCCTAGGTTGTCAATATTGTTCTTGCTCTTCATGTCCACGACTCGATGCAAGTTGAGATCTTATGTCTCTTCCTCCAATTTAGTCCTGGTCTAATGCCCAGAATAAGAGGAAGAGTACATGATGATGGTAGAAAGAAAAACAGGTTCAGCCTCTTTCCTGAATTTTTCCTTTGATGGCTAATATGTGGCTCTCTATTTCTACAAGTTATGTGCGTTAGTTAGATTGGCTTTATCATAATAATGGTGTACAATTTGTTTGGCTTTATCATAATGGTGTACCATTTGTTTGGCGCAGCATCTAAAGGTAGGAGTCTACGGTATTTTTTCCCTTGGCATGCACCTCTACTTTTTAGAACTACTGAATGAATCATGAAGTAGGCATAATATGGGATCGAGCATTCGAGCGGCGCTGCTATTTGAATTGTTGAAGAGTTGACCATAATGTCAGAGTAGGACAATCTGCGTGGTTCTGCATCCTATTTGGGGCTGCTTTTACGGGCCTTAGCGAAAAGGTTGAGTTTTGTTGCCCTTCTTTTGCTATGTCATGTAGGACAATCTCTACGTGGGTAACGAATGCTTGGTTGGTGAGTTAGGAAAGGATTTTCTTTTTAGACAAAAGTTCACCCTGTTAGGAAAGGATTTTCATGTGGCTTACATGTGCACCCGTGGATTACTTTCTTTTTTTAGTGGTGATCCTTATGAGAACCTGGATGGATATCCAGTGTAATCACAATGTCAGCAATAACAAACAAGGATATTGAAGTAACTTTACCAGTTCGTTTTACCATGATCCTTGTGTCTCAGGTATCCCAAAGACAACGAGAAGGAGATGTTGGCGGCGAGGAGCGGCCTGAGCAGGAGCCAGGTACAGTTTCTCCCTTTCCGCATGCCTATCATTCTGACTGTATATAGTTTCAGGCTTCAGAACTTCAGATCATCATAATCTTGGCAACTTTAACAAGAAGGTCCTCTGGTTGTACGGGCTTTTTTTTTTTTTTGCATTCGGCGTTGTCAGGTTTCCAACTGGCTCATCAACGCCCGTGTGAGACCGTGGAAGCCGATGATAGAGGAGATGTACGAGGATCTCAAGAAGGCCTCTGGAGGCGGCAACGATGGTGTGTCTGCCTGAACATGAACATCAGAGCAGCTGATGTCCAGGATGGATTTTCTGTAAAATCTCAGCACTGCTCTTGGAGCTTTTGGACGAGCATTGCTCTGCCACTCTGTTATTTATATATGTAAATAACCTTATATCCTTGCTGGCGTATGTATAAAATTGCCATTATCTGCAAGTTGCAGCGTTAACACTTGCTACCATGCACTTCATCGAGTTCCTTTTCTACCCATGAATTGCGGTGGCCGTTGGTTTCATTGACCAGTAAATGTAGTCTATGCTTGGTGCTCATATTCTAGCTGTTGTGTTACTCATAAGTCGTAAGCTACTCAATGACCTCTATCAAATAGTTTTATTTTATTTTAAAATTGTGTGCCCGTAGCATCGCATATTTAAAAATTGCACAGATATTAATGTATCGGTCTTATACTCCTTTGTCACATTTGGTCTTTGTTTGAGTTACTTTTTAGCCCGTAGCAACGCACGGGCACGATTCTAGTTTTTATTAAGTTGTAGAGATTAATGGGCTTGCCCAGGTTTAGAATCGTCTAACCGTTCATGGTCCAGCTAATGCGCAATCCCCAACCCGGTTGATATCTTGCCTTCGCGCTCGCAGCCGGCCGTGCAAGCATGCCTGCGCTAGCGCACCGAAAGCAAGCAGGAAAAGGCTCAAACGCCCAGCTGTGCGCCGCTTCCTCCTAAGTCGTTATCTGCTCAGGCCTTGGCGAGCACACCTACGCGGCTACGCCCCCCGCCGCCGGCCTCAACGTCGACGATTACAGGAGAGCGCCACCCGCCAGGAAAACCTCGACGAGAAGAAGCCTTCTTCAAGGACGCTATTGCAGAGCTGTTCGCCAATACAAACATGTGTCGAATTTCAGTACTCCATCCGAATGGCGCCGCATACCCCCGCTTGTCCCTGTGACCGGACTGTTCGGTTGTGCTTATGTATGTCGCAGCTAGCTAACTCTATAGCTAAGCTTTATCTTGCATGTCGCGGCAAGCTCTTCCGATCAGGCAGCATTTGTTCGTTACATCCTACATGGGCCGGTTTCAGTTCACTAGGCAGCAGTACTGACCCACCTCTACTTGGGCCATCCAAATGGGCTCGGTTCTTTTTCTTTCCTTTCTCCCTTAACATCCTACTTTTTTTTTTGAGATCCCTTAACATCCTACTTGGGCCGTCTCATGTTCACTACCCACCCTCTACTTGGGCCATCCAAATGGGCTCGGTTCATCCTAGAAGCCCTTAAACGTCCAAAACCCTAGGCTCCGCAACCGGCCGCCGTCCACCCCTCGAGCGGAACCACAGCTCGCGAACCATGTCGCCGGCGTCCCTCGCCGCTCGGCTCCTCCGCCGCGCCGCCACGTCCTCCTCCTCTCCTCTCTCCGCCCTCGCCCGCCGCGGACTCCATTCCTTGGCGCCCGTTCCCCTCCCGCGCCGCCTCCCCGCCGCCCCCTCGTCCTGGGCCGGGACCACTGCCCGCCGCTTCCTGGCGTCCCAGTCCCCGGCGTCCTCCTCCGCCTCCTCCAAGGCCTCCGCCGACGAGAACCTGAGGCGCGTCATCGAGTCCGAAATCGAGTGCGTCGTGCAGTCGGAGGAGAGCACCGCCGACAAGGTCCCCTCTCTCTTCATTTAATTTGCTTGTGTCGCTTTGGTAGTTAGATTCTACATTAGCGTAGCCTTGTTTGGCCATAGTCATGATCAGGGACAAAGGTTTGCTAAAGTCATGGTCAGGACAAAGGCTTGCTGATTCAGTGGAAAGGGATTAGGAAGCAGTAAATAACTAGATTGAAGGGCATTTATGTATGCCGGTTTCAATTTGAGGCCGGAAAGAATAAATACATTGAGGTGCATTTATGTATGCCGGTTTCAGACTGGTTTTGGTGCCTTCTGCGATGAAGTAGCAATTGCTTACTTGGACTGGTTTTTGGCCCTGCAGTTTGGTTCCCTGTACCTACTAAGAATTCACTTACACCTGTTCCTAATTCCTCTCAGAACCGAGAGCCACACTAGTCGGTATTCTATTCGGCTAGTAGATCTATTTGTCTTGTGTGATTCTTAAACTTGGAATATCACAATCATCCATTTTCTTAGGTAAAAGAATGGAGCTTTTTTTTTGTTACAAATCAATATATGAAACAAAAAACTTTGTAGTTTAACTAATATGAAGGGGAAATAGAAATTTGGTTTAGGGAAACTAATTGGTTATAGAACGTAAGCAGGGGGCTGGATGCTCTTTATATTGAGAATCCTCGAAAGCATTTTATAGTTGAACTCTGGTCTTTCTGAATGCTTAAGTAGTCCAATGGAAAGTTACAGATGAAGTTTATGAACAGTCAAAGATACATTTCTTGTCAGGTTCAGGACCTGGTAATTTTGTTATGTTATCTTAGTCATCATAAATTGCATCAAGTGAGACCTACGGGATTACAGATGTAGATCTTGGATTGTAATATCTCAGAGATTGTACCTTGAGATGCAATCTGTTCTTTATGTTTGGGTCATTTTCCCCTGCTGATATGTATCAACCCTTTTATTTTGCTTTATTAAACTGATATTAAATTTTTTAATGTTGTGCTTGTCTGTTTTTTACTGGCATTAACACTTGGTTGCATTTTGTTTTTGTTTTTTTTTGTGAACAGCACATTGATCTACCAGATGACTTCCCTTTTGAGGTCATAGACAATCCTGGTGATCAATCCATAACCCTCAAAAGAGAGTTTGCTGGGGAGACAATTAAAGCTGCAGTCTACACCAACTTTGATACAGAGGAAGATTTGGATGAGGACGACAAGAGTGACAATGATGAGGAATCTTTCAAGCCAGCAATTCAGATGGTTGTCACTATGGAGAAGCCAGAAGGGTCAATCCTGGAATTTGACTGCAACTTTAATGATGATGAACTGTCAATTGAAAATATGCGTATGCTGAACCGCGATAACCCTGATGCTGAGAATATGTACGAGGGACCACCATTTTCGTAAGTTCTTTCTTTCTTATTATCTATTTGCTATTCTTAATTCAGGATAAGAATATGCCTTTATTCAGGACATCTTATAATTAGGAAAATAATAGTAGCATCAAGGGTCCTGAGCCACAAATGACTTGCACGGCCACTATAGAGTTTTCATGTATGTTACTCTTGGCATGTCCTAGACATGGTTTATCTGTGTGCACTGAGCGATTCTTGCTCATATCAATGCTTTTTTTCTGTTGATCTTAACATTTCTTATTTCCACGGTTTTTTTGCTTCTCCTTTTATTCATCTTTGTCCTTATTTTATTTTTCTCAAGGAGATGCAAACAATAATGAGAATGTTCAATTGGAGTTGTGAACCAAATCCAATAGGGACAGTTTTCTTCTTTTGCAAAGATATCAGTGGTGCTGATCTGCAAGCCTAAATATTTGGTGCTGATCTGCAAGCCTAAATATTTTTGCATGGATTTAATGGGCACAGTAGGTAAATAGATGAGGACTTGAGTCCGCAACAGCAACATGTAGCAATTTAGGTGTGTCAAAATGCTACTCAGCACAAATAACAAGGATATACACAGCATGGCACGATGCAGTCATGCAACCAACAGAAATAATTGTGAAAAGTTTGCATGTGTTCACATAGCCCAGGCATCTGGTTCTACGTTCAAGAAGGCCCTCTTGCATGTAATTCTATCTGCATGACTTTGATAATTCTTCTGATTTAATTTAGAATCAAGTGCAACACCGAAATAATATCCTAATTGCTGTACTAGAACAAGATGACGTTTGGGAGGACACAACAGACATGAAAAGATGCAATTGTCAGCAGCTAAATACTTTAATCTAAATGCCTAATGGACCAAAACTTGATCCTACTCACTAGATATGGCGATCATGCAGTTTTTGGGTGTTTGCTGTGGCTGTAGATTGTGTTGCAAAACCAAAGAATTAACATACTGCTAATGGTAAAGCATGTGAACCATTTTTGACGCCTTGATGCAAAGATGATAGATGATCTGAGCTATATTTTCTTTTGTACAGTTTTTTCTGCTAAGCATGTTTGCATTATTTGCTGTGCAGGGACTTGGACGAGAGCTTGCAGAAGGCCTTGCACAGGTACCTTGAGGCTAGGGGGATCAAGCACTCGCTACACGACTGGCTGTACGAGTACATGATGAGAAAGGATGAGAAGGAATATGTGGTTTGGTTGAAGAACATGAAGGAGTTCATCGGGAAATGATTGCCCTCCCCCCCTAGTTTCCTTTTGTTGGGAGAACAAGCCTGGTACTCATCATCTAATAGTCCAATCATAATTGCGCGCAAATATACCTCTCATGGCAACATATACCTTGCTGGCCCGAGAATTTTTTGTTGACCTGGTTATTTGTTACGGAAAGTGAGCTCTGCTTCGTGTAGGAGCGCTTAATTTCGATGGGTCATGGTTTACTGTGTAGTCATTTTTTATCAGGTTCTCATAGGCTGGATAATTGTGCAACTAAGTGCAGTGCTTGAGTATTGCTATGCTAATATCTACCTGCAGATGGGCCCAAAACATTTTGAGAGGTCTATAGGCCATCTTTGTGAAACATTAGTTAAAGTGTAAGTCATCCTTTGTGTATTTTGAGGATCCATGTGTTGCCTACCGCCAGTTTCCTAATTCTAGCTGTAGGGCATGTTTGGTTTGAGCCTAATACAGAGTACTACCAAGTCTAAAACTCTAAATTTAGCCATGTCTAAAACTCTAAATTTAGCCATGCCCGAATATTTTATTTACAAGGTGACCTGTGTACGACGACTCTTGTCAGCAGACAGGACACTGGCAGCAGCGACAGCATTATTGTTGGTGTTCACAAATCACAATTCTTGCAAAAACCAATCGAGGTACTCCCAAGCCGTACTATGCCTAACTTAGTCGTAAGCCCGTGAGCAACCAAACTTGCCCGTAATTTTGTGGTGATTTACTTGTTGAATACCGGAACGAAACGGGACCCATGACATCCCGTCGGCTGCATGAGAATTACAGCTTCTCGTGGAGACACCCAACTCAAACCTGCAATTTCTCAGTCCATTGGCCGTCCTAAGCAATCGATTACACTCGGTTGCTTACGCGGGATATAGAAACTTAGGCGAGAAGCATCTACAATACGTGCCGGCCAATGCAAAAGCGCTGGCGTGTTGGCCGGGATCATGTGAATCAGGTGATAAAGTTTTTTAAACTCGGCATGTTGCTAATTTTTCCATAGAGTAGTAGATAAGCTCCGAGCTCCTTGGTCTTTCGTTGGTCTTAAGATGCTACTGTTTCGTTTTCAATGATCTGGGGGTGTTAACTGGCTAAGGACGGGTCCTTAGTTTATTTGTGTTGCGTATTAGGTATAGCATCCGATTGGCATCTTCCAGCCGCCCTTCATAGTCTTATACTCTCTCGGTCTTACAATATAAGCATTTCTTTTCTGCGCATTACGTTTGACTGTTCGTCTTATTTAAAAAGTTATGGAAATATAAAAATAATTATAATATACTTAAAATATATAATAATAATAATAAAACATATCATAATAAAATAAATAATATTTTTATAATTTTTTTAATAAGACGAACGGTCAAACATGAACTGCAAAAATCAACGAATGATTATATTATTGGACGGAGGGAGTATCAATGAAAAGGGTATATTCCCAGAAAAGAATGCAAATCTAAACAAGATAGATTTGAAATTGCAGCATTTGTTTCGGAACGGAATTTAAAATATAAGAATGGATCACTTTTTGCTTGATGATAGGATTGAATAGTAGGATCACAATCAATCAGCAAATCACTTAAATGTTGTAAAAATGGAAGCTTAAGAAGTGATTTTCTGGTAGTCTTTTAAAACGTGTGACTTGCAGGTGAGGCTCTATAAAATCTTTCTTATATATATTTTTTATTTATAAATAGGCAAAAGTTGGAGCTGTGAGATCGTAAAAATTCCTCAGGACAGAAAAACCGCAACGTCTGGCGCTGCGCCGCCGCTCGCGTACGGCTCCTCCTACCACAGGAGAAAGAGACGGGTGGCATACTGCGGGGGCGAGGTCAGACGCTGACCCGCCGCGCACACCGCGACAGAGGAAAGAACACGCGGTGACGTCCTTGCGCCCGCGCGAGCGGGAGAGAGAGAGGCCCCGCCACACCGCGCCGGGCCGCGCCGCACGGGCAGCCACGTCGCGCCTCCGTGCACGCACACGGCAGCCAGCGCGATCCCTCCCCCCATAAAACGCCGTGCCGTGCCGATCCGGGGCACCGCCACCGCCGGATCCGACGGCCGCGGAGGCGGGGCCGCCCCACGAAGCAGCAGGACAGACAGCAGAGAGCAACGAAACGGGCGCGCGGCTCCGGACGGATCGAGCCCGCCTCCGACTCTGCTCCCCGCCGGCGCCGGCGCCGGGCCGCCGACGAGATGGGCGCGGACGGCGGGCTGAACCGGGCGGCGGAGACGCCCCGGGATGGGGAGCACGAGGGCGGGGATGCGAGGGTGTTCCGGTGCACGGACTACTCGCTGCCGCGGACGACGCTGGCGCTGACGCTCTGGCTGGGGGGAATCCACTTCAACGTCCTCCTCGTCCTCGCGTCGCTCTTTCTCTTCTCCCGCCGCGCCGCCGCCATGTCCGTCGCCTCATCCACCCACCCACCTCACCTACTCTCGATTCGACCAAAAAAGTTACCTTTTCCTTTGGAGGAAGGAATAAAATAAATACTTTTAACGTCTGTTACTAACCCGTTTCGTGGTGCAGAGTGGTGGCGTTCCAGCTCTTCTTCATGTTCGTCCCCGTCAACGACAGGGACAAATGGGGCCGGAGCATCGCCAGGTACCCTGCTCTTCTTCATCCATTACGTTTTCTAATTGTTGGGATTCTATTCTCTCTTCTTCCCGGTTGTTGAACTGCAAGCGTGCGTGCCGTGCAGGTTCATATGCAGACACGCAATGGGCTACTTCCCGATCAGCCTGCATGTGGAGGACTACAAAGCCTTCGATCCCAGCAGGGCGTACGGTGCGTTTCCAATCCTGTTTTTCCATTCATAGATGCTTCGGTCATCATATCCATTACCCAATCCACCATTGGACTTGATTATTTAGGCTAGTCCTGGGATGGTGATAGTCATGCTAGTGCTCTGCATTTGCAGTGTTTGGTTACGAGCCCCACTCTGTGCTGCCGATAGGACTGTCAGCACTCGCTGACCTTGTTGGGTTTATGCCTCTGACTAAGATCAAGGTTCTCGCGAGCAGTGCGGTAAGTCAGCTAAATGCCTTGAGGTGAAATGTCATAGGTTATGGAATTCATCGAGCTTTTAGGGGCTGTGCTCATGACAGTTGATTGCAAATTGGTGTTAGGTATTCTATACCCCATTCTTGAGGCAGATTTGGACATGGCTTGGATTGGTACCTGCGACGAGGAAGAATTTCTATTCCTACCTTAGAGCCGGTTATAGTTGTATCGTAGTGCCTGGTGGTGTCCGGGAAATGCTTCATATGGATAACAATTCAGAGGTTTGGTTTCATTATCTGTCAATGACCCTTTGTTGTATCATTCATACATTTGTATTGTTGCATTCATACTTCTCGTCTGTCAATTGAGGAAAAAAAAAACCTCTTGTCTGTTTATTTCCCTACAGTCCAATTCAATTACATCACATTCATTATTTGGCACGTGTCTTACAGGTTGCTTTCCTTATATCAAGAAAAGGGTTTGTCAAGATAGCTATGCAATCTGGCAGTCCTTTGGTCCCTGTTTTCTGTTTTGGGCAGGTAACAATCTTGCTTTAGTTCATGATGTGACACATGGTATTTCTTTAAATATAGATTTCAAGAAAACTAGAAGGAACTGAGACTCTAAAATAAGGAAATGCAATTAAAGTTTTGAGTTAATGTCTCACGAATTCATATTTTAGTTCCTTGCCGGCAAATTCAATTGTGAAAATTAGTATTAGTGATTCTCTATTATTTTCATCTGGTCAGAGCTATGCATACAAGTGGTGGAGGCCAGGTGGCAAATTGTTTATCAAGATTGCTAGAGCAGTTAAATTTACTCCTATTATCTTCTGGGGAAGATTTGGGTAACTTCATCCCTCTTAGTATTCTGTTTTATTCAGATTTTATTGTTCACTAATATGTGCACGTTTGATTATTTTCACTAATTGTCATCTCGGAATTAACAAATTTTACATGGCCTACTGACATTTGAATGCAGGACACCCTTTCCCTTCCCAAGACCCATGCACGTCGTTGTGGGTAAACCTATTGAAGTCGATAAAAATCCCCAGCCTACAATTGATGAGGTAGGTTCAGAAACATTTTTACAGGCTCGTGATTATTCTGTGCTGCATCACTCTGAACCGATCCAAACATATACAAACCTAATTACAAGTATACATGAATTGAGATGTTAAAAGAAAATAAGATGTGCTGGCACAATTTAAATATATTTCCTATCTTTATTACTCTTGTTACAACAAAAAACTTTCTATCATGTTATTGATCTGTTTCAGATTTCTAAAATCATGTCCCTGGGTGATGACAGATTAATGAAGTCCATGAGCAGTTCATCATTGCCTTGCGGGAACTGTTTGAGAAGTACAAGGGAAAAGCTGGATATCCTGGCCTCCATTTAAGAGTCCTATGACATTCCAGTACCAGGCTCAAGTTAGGATTCAGCAATAACGTGGCTCTACACTGCTCTCCCTGAATGTTCCCAATTGTGCACTTCTCATGCATTCAAGCGGCAGTTGCATCACGGTCATGACCATAAGGTTCCTGCTCTTGCATTATGGTGATGATCATAGGGTCCCTAGCTCCGATGTAAAAACGTGCACCGGATGCTAATGAGGAAGCTTTTAGTTAGGGTCCCTAGCTCCGATGTAAAAACGTGCACCGGATGCTCATGAGGAAGCTTTTAGTTGCTTGCTAAAGTTTGGTGACTGAAATGCGTTTGTAAAGATAGATAGTGAATACCAATTACGCAATGTTGAATAATCATGAAGATTGGTGAGATAAGTAATAAGCTCACCTCAATCTTCTGAAATTAAACTAATGCCACCCATGCGCTTGCCACTGGCAAGTGCGGAAAGTTGGTTTTTAAATGTCTGAAAAGAAAGATCTGCTGAAGTTTCAGAATTCTCTCGAATTCAAACATTTTTACATGTATGATCTTGGAGATGAATCAAATATAAAATAGGAATTATGTCATGGGATAATTTAGAAATCAACTTACATTACCGGTCCATGAATACATATGTCCAAAAATGCTGAAAACGGGTGTTATTTGGTTTTCTTCTAAAATTTTGACTAGGCAATGCATGTTGCTCATCCCTCGCAATTATTTCCAAAAAGTTGGAAAGAGCTTGTCCCCAATTCCATAACCAAAATTTGGCAGATTTTGTTAGCTCTGCTCAAGGTGGATCAAATGCACTCTTAGCTGGAATGAATATTGTTTTTGACTCCTCTTATCATATTGACAAGTGACAACTAACAAGATCTTTACTTCAAAAAACAACTAACAAGATCTTTTATGTTTTCTACATTTTAGTTTAGATCTGTTGCTTGTAGGCAATTTGTTTTACTGAAACTAAACTGAAGAGAATTTAAGCAACTGTCTCAAGTCATGACTCTAAAGCTACTTTTACAGCTGCTTTCGCGCTATGCCAAACCATTGTGGACCCATTTCCAATGTGAAAATAAAACCCCGTTCATGGGCAACCTTATGAGGATGTATCTTTTGTTCTGTTTTCGTTTGGAGCTTTATGCTACATCAGTGTGCTATATGGGGACACAACACAAATGCAAACAAGCTAAAATGCTTGTTGGTACAATTATCACTGAAAATAATATTGCTGCAACGTGCAATACTCTGTTTGCGCTTAGTGTTCATCCTTTCTTTTCGGGGGAGCATAAAGAAACATGACTACTGTGAAGCTCCTATCAAGTCCAAGGAGACTTTGTTTTCAATGCTGGATGCCGGCACTTCAGCAAGGTAATGGCAGGTCAATTTTACTATTAAAAAAAGTATATATCTTGTTTTTCCTATGTTTTCCTTTGCGTTGCACCTTGAAAGTATCTCATTGTTCTTTTGTATCTCAGGACATTGTTTTCATCCGACAACATTAACTGCAACAAATATAAGATGGAAAGATTTCTACTCCATGGACGGTTTTGGGTTTTCTGTTACATCTTTATATGCTCCAATTTGCTTTCCTGCACTTCCTCTATTTTTTTTTTTGAAGAACAGAGATGGTAAGCAGCCGGCCATTGTAATGTAGGTTCACTAAAAGTGTGGATCCAGATGGCATCATTCTGAAGAAAAAAAATGTTTTGACTACACGTAGGCGTGGTGGCATCTTTATAAGGAAACTTAATTCTGCAAAATTCATTTTAGTTTTACTTGGAAAGGTTCCATTTTGCACTCGACAGTACTATTATTGCTATATTTTAAAGTCTTGAAGAAACATTTATGCACGTGTCCACCAGAGACCCTCAAGTCTGGAAGAAAAAGCATCATGACATTATAAGAGCTTGCACAAACGCGCGTACCCGAAATGGACTGGTAAGACTATCTCCAACAATGGAGACCCAAATCTGAGACCCATTTACCATTTTAGGTTGCCTACAGTAAAAAGGTCCGTGACCCATAAACTCATTTCTCCAACAGAAGACCCAAAAGAGAATCCTTTCTGCGAATGAGTCACGAAGAGAGAGAGGATATCCAAGTTTAGGTTCTCTCACATGAAAACCTATTTTAGGTTTAGGTATGGGTACTCTGTTAGAGGCTGAAATAGTACCATCGGAGATTTATTTTGGATTTGGATCTCTTTTTTGGTATGTTGTAGGAGATAGCCTAAGATGGATTGCGTACGGCTGCTGGCGAAGATGGAATAAAAGTATAAAACCTTCGTGTAGGAATGATAACGAATGCTTGTGCCAGGAGGCAAAACTTCGATGAAAATGGCCCAAAAGAACAAAGAAATCTCAGGCAGCCCGAGGCCGGGATGCAGTAGTAGTGCTGTGTCCTTACGGTTGCAATTTTTTTTAAGGACATCCTTAGGGTTGCAAATGGGGGAGGTGGGCCACGTCTCTCACCCTCTGGGCTGCGGCTCACGCACAAACTAGCTGAAGTGGGCCGCAAGCGAGCCCGCTTCACGGAAGTGGATTAACACGGTGGGCGGAAGTGGCTTAACACTGATTCAACCGTTCAAACAAAGCAGGAGTAATACCAAGTAATCAGTTGCTTAAGGTCAGTTTTAATGCATAATTTTACTATACACAGTGGCGTAGCTAGATCCAACTTAAAATAATTTTTCTAATACCTTAAACATAATATATCAACATATGAAAAAAAATTTCGAAGGAAAACGGGGAAGATCTACGAATGAAGCAACTCGCACTGAACAGATGCTGAAAAAATTGCTGAGGGGTATATACTCAGACTGGCCTAATGCGGAGGTTGAACCGATATCGCCATGTTCGTTTGTATTATTTCCAGCGAGTCAACAATGTTTTTCTCTCAGCGAAAACCAGCACTAGCCACTAGCCACCAACCAGCCAGCAGTGCTTTTCTCTCAGTAAAAACCAGCGCCAGCTACCAGCCACCAACCAAACCAACAGGGCAGTCCGAATCCACCGCGGTTGGCGTGGCAGTCTGATCTACGACGGCAGATCGGCCGTACGACCCAGCCTGCTCTGCTGTTTGCTTGACCGGCCGGGCCCCCGGCCAGCCAGGCGATCGAAGTGAGGCCTGCCCGCAAGCGCCACAGCCGTACGTCTTGGAGCCGTATCGCTTCTTTACTGCGGATCCGTAGTGGTGGATGGATAAGCGCGCCTTGCCGTACGTCTTGGAGCTCGCATTATTCTACCGCCGTGCAGCTGTGCAGGTGCTTGACCGCACGGAACGGCCTCGTGCAGCAGGTCAGGTCAGATGCAGCCGGTGTTTTCTGTTTACTATTTGGTCGCCGCAATTTACATTAATATGGATATGGATCCCTTTAAAAATATCAAAACTTATACTCCATCCGTCCCGCGAAAAATACAATCATCACTTTTTGAAAAGTCAAATCATTTCAACTTTGACCAAGTTTATACAAAATAGTACTAAGATTTATGTTTTCAAATTGATTTATTATAAAAATATAATCTGTGATTAATTTAATGATACTTATTTTTGCATCATAAATGTTAGTAACTTTTTGTATAAATTCAGTCAAACTTGAAATGGTTTGACTTCTTAAAAAGTGAGGATTGCATTCTTTACGGGACGGAGGGAGTAGGTAAATAAAATAAAATCTTGACTGTAGAATTGGGTCACAGAAAAGCAAACCCAGGTCATAAAAAAAATGTAGCGGGGCAAGGACAATATAATTATCAAATTAGTATGCTGGGACCAATAAAGCAGAGCATCTCCAAGAATGCCTAATAAATACTCCCAATAATAAATTTTAGGAATGAAGTAAAAAATAAGCCTCCAACAGTTGTCTAAAGTTGTTCCCAATTTTTCTGCGTGCCCAATATTGACTCCATCTTGAGCTAAATTTACCCCTCCTTTCTGCATTTCCAATCCCACGAGAAAATGAAGGGAAAAAACCTCCCGGGTTACTGTTCACACAGTTTAAAAAATCAGCCTTTGGGCCCACGGATGGATGATGTCATGTGGCAGCAATTAAATCTTTTTGGACCCAATTTTTCGGGGAACTGTTGGCTGAAGAAATAATTTTTGCTCCCAATAGCTTTTGGCAAGGTCCCAAAACCACTATTTTGAAACTTTAATTTTTAGTTACTCTTAGAGATAGAGCAAGTTGCACCTATGGTCCTCTCGTCGGTTCCCGTATGCCTCCCTCAGCTGAGCTCTATCATCTCATCACCATAGTCTTCCTCTCTAGTTGGCAATCTTTCTCCAGCCATACCACCTTCCTCCGCCCAGATCAAGCACCAAGTGCTCTAAATTTGTCTTTCTCTGGGCAAATTAAGTTACAAGCGTTCTGAATTGGGCGTTCCTCTACCTAGATCAAAATCTGAACCCAGGCGCTCGGATCCTAGTGGGCATCGACGACCTCTCCTCTCCCAAGTGGTGCTACCACCGGTCCACCACTGTTGATTCCCGGTAGGTTCGTTTGGCTTATCAGCCACCAGCCAACAGTATTTTTCTCTCAGCAGAAATCAGCACCAGCCAGCCAGCCAGTAGTATTTTTCTCTCGACATAAATCAGCACCAGCCACCAGCCAAACGAACAGACTCTGAGGAGGATGCAACAGAATGGACCACAGGTGGGTCCCGTAGTATGGCACCATAGTGGCTCCTCTTCGACAACCAGCGCTAGTGTTGGTAGCTCGTCGAGTGTGGTGGCAGTGCTCCTTACCAAGTGTTAGGGCATCGACAGTTTGGGAATCCCCATGTGCGGTAGCGGTGCTCCTCCGAGGAGGGAGCTCAGGGAGGTCAAAACACGAAGCATCAAACACTTTGCCGAGTGTAACACTCGGCAAATCCGACTCGGCATATCTAGAGTCGGCAAAGGCCGCCTTTGACGAGTGTCTTCTGTCGGGCACTCGGTAAAGGCTTTGCCGAGTGCGAGAGCTGACACTCGGCAAAATAAAGCACTAACAGACGGCCGTGAACGGCACGGCGACGTTCGCGGCCGTTTGCGAGTTTCTAACGGAGGATTTGCCGAGTGCCGGCCGCCAGACACTCGGCGATGGCTAGGGGCAGGTCCTTTGACAGCCTCTTTGCCGAGTGTCAGGGCTTTAACACTCGGCAAATGCTTGTTGTTTGCCGAGTGTTATAGCAAAAACACTCGGCAAAGCCCTAACACTTGGCAAACGCTTCTCCAGAAGTGATAGAAACAGCTTGTTTGTCGAGTGTTAAAACCAATACACTCAGCAAACAGGCCCTTTGCCGAGTGTTACACTCGGCAAAGGTACAATTCTACCCTATTTTTATTTATTTATCGTGTTAAAAGGACCCTTCAAACAAACATCACATACAGTTCATATATATAATAATAAGCATCACTTGCGGTATATATATATATATATATATATATATATGTGTGTGTGTGTGTGTGTGCGCGCGCGCGCGCGCGCGCGCTAATCTACACCCTAGATGTAGCAGTTATTCTACACCAATTTTCTACTGGACAGAATTACTGATCAAAATTTTTACTAGTTACTATTGACCGTGATTACTGACGAACTACTGTAGAGTCA
>OAMR01000282.1:1344969-1399815 GCA_900205405.1 Echinochloa crus-galli | reverse complement strand
TTAAACATCTAATATTATAGGAAGGAGGGAGTATACATATATATATAGTAATACTATATTCTACCCTGGTACAGAATAAGCTATTCCATACCCGAGCTAGCTTCTCCCGGACCGGCCCAGCGGCGCAACCTGCTCAACCAGACCACAGCCCACCAGATCGTTCTATCGCAGGAACACACAAATCCCACGATCCCCCGTTTATCCCGGAACCCACTCGACCAAACCAGCGCCGCCCTCCGTGTCAAAAAAAAACCAGCGCCGCCCTCCCCGACGCCACACCTCTCGACGGCGGCGGTGCGGTTGATGCCCTCTCCGTCACCTCTCTCAGCCTCGCCGTCCCACAGCACGCCGTGCAGATCAAAGGCACCCGCCCCCACGTTTGCTAGGCCCAGATCCATGGCGACGGCAGCACCCCAGCGAGGCCATGCCGTTGCTGACGTCGGATTCGTGCAAGAGCTGCCGTAGTCAGACGACATCGCAGGCTGCAGGCGCATGGGGATGAGTGATGGCGACTGCGATCTGGGCGGACTAGGCACGGTAATGCATTCTCACTCTATTCTTCTTCCGTCCTGTTCCTTGCAGGTGTGGTGAATGCGGCTACCAGTCTCGGCGGCGGCAGGCTTGGCACCTTGTTCTCCGTCGACTGGAGCTGTGGTTGGACGAATCAACATCTGCGATGGCTGGTGAGCATCCGGCCAAGGTCACCTCCATCCACCACCGCGGATGATTTATGTATGTAGTAGAGCAATTTTGGTAAAGTATACTGTTGCAATCGTGCTATTGCATGATCCTTTACCCTGTTTCCCATTTGATTCCGTGGAACACACCAGGATGTGGAAAGCCTTTTTTTTCCTTCTGACATGCTTCTGATCTATTTTTTTCGGCAGATTGCAGCTTCCAATATTCTATGGTGGTGCAGAGATTTGTTTCTTATCCAATCTCCAATTTCAATTTTGTTCTTACTATTCACTTTCCATCTTCTCCTGCATTCGACATAAGACACTGCAGTATCATTCCTTTCATGCAACATCTTCCTTTACCTTAATAACCAGTTTAAGAAACTAGAACTGTATGAATTGTTGATTGTTCTTTGGACAAAGACATTATTAGCTTATTTAATCGTTTTACACTGCCACTTGTTTTATGTTTAAGAATTCTTTTTGTCAGTACAAGAACTGGTATAGTAATTGGACATTGTCCCTATGTATTGGCTACCAGCATACGAGATAGTTGATTGGCTAGATGGTTGCTATTTTTCCCATTTATTGTAGTTCTGCCAAATTGTAAAAACAGAGTCAATGAAATAGCATAGTGCACTGAATGAAATTACTGGCATGAAGCTCTCAATTCATCACTAATATATAGCCCAACAGGGCTGCAGGCGAGCCTATAACAACTAATCCTCAAATTTTCTGCATGCGATGACTTGATTAACATTCTCAATTTTTCCTGATGCTATCAGATTAACTTGCTGACTGCAGTAATTTGAATCAAACATGCCCAATGCCCAAGGCCTGGCATCATCAATGATCATGTGCAATCCAAATAGTGTATCCTTGCAATTCTGCAGTTCATTTATGTGGCGGCCTGCGGTTCTGAGCTTAGTGATTAGGTGTATAGGTGTCCTGGTTGTGTTTCTTGTGGCCATGAGCAGACATTTATGCTCTTTTAGCACGGTGTTACTGTCCAGTTGATGTTTTGGGCTGCTCATGAATTGTTTTGAGGAAAACTATATATTCAACTCAATCTGACTAGCATTTACCAATGTTGGTATACTATTCTGTCATCTGTAGATGAATGCTAAATCTTAAATATGGCTCTAATTGCACGAAAATATTTTGCACTGTCCAGCACTACAGAGAAGCAATGATCAATCTGATCGTAGATGCGTACATGCATCAAGCAGATCTGTTGATAATTAGCTTTTCCCGTTTCATGAGCAGTGCCTGCTCATACTGTGTTTTTTTTCTCCTATCGCCGCCCCCAAGCTCGACTCATGGCCGAGGCTTCCACCGACGCGCTGCCCCAGATGCCGGATCAAGAATCGAGCTGGGGGATGTCGCGCATGACCGAGACCAAGTTCGAGGCCATGGCGAGGTGCGGCGTGCTGCCACCAAAGGATGGCAATGCATGGACGGTGCCGGACAAGGAGAAGCAGCCGCCCGAGAACACCGGCGAGGTCGCCTGCTTCACCCACTTCATTGAGCATGGGTTTGGAGAACTTGCCCTGGCGATCATCTCAAATACCAGGTGCATGCATCTGAAATGCTTTGAAAATTTTGATCAATTTGCAATGACTGTTACATTTGTAAATAAAAAATCTGCAATTTCTCCCTGCATATTTCTTTCTATAGATTTTAGGGATGCTAAATTCCTTGTTTTATCTTATTCATATGGTTAGCTCCTTCAATTTGTTGGAGGCTTTGTATTTTTCTAGTCTTTGACTTGTTCTTCATCTTTTAGATTTTTTTTGCAAATTCTTCCATTAGAACTCTTGAAAAAATATATTACATTTTAGCACATTTTAGTGGCCGGATGTTGGCCATGCCTTCCGTATTACCAAGCAGAAGATGAAGGTGCAGTAATCTCTCATGCTTTGTTGGATGCATCCATTACTTACTTTGGGTCTAGTTTATGGCAGTTGTAGACTTGTAGTACATGGTTCCGACATTAGCTTGGAGATTTTGTAATTTATTTATACTTCCAGAATTTTCTTCGGACTTTCCATATACACTGGACACAATTTATGATAGATGCAAGTTTTCTCATGCCATAGAATCGAAATTGCTTCAATTTGGTCAATACTTCAGTTTCTACCTTCCGTCCACGGCTTATTCTTGTATTATCTTGTCATGCTATGGATAATGAACATGAACAACGCTTGTAATTAACTCTTCATTTGTTGCCATTTGTACTTGGTTCAGGCGAGGTGATTGACTAGGCGTCCCATATGTCCCAAATGCTACAGGCCCGGAATACCTTGTTACCAGCTTGGCATGGGCTTTCCACAACTCCTACCTCCAAGCAGTGCAAGGAGTGGGCAAAGCTATTGCTTGCTTCTACTTGTCCTCTGTGTTGACACGAAAGCGAACCAACACACTCGATAGATCGATTGAATGCGCAGCACGGCCATCACAACGGTCAACTCCTGACCTTCCCGGGGCAAACCGGTCAGACCGGTTCCTGAAACAGGTCAGACCGCTTTCAGGCGGGAGATCGTGAAGACCTAGAAACTCGAGCTCGGGAGGGACCCCGTCGGAGCTCAAGCAAGCTAGGGTTGCTCTAGGGTCGGCAGGCCACCTAGAACGCCCTTGAACGCCGTAGAGACAAGCAAAGAACAGAATATGGAAAAATATTATATTGTCTAAATAAATGCTAGTCACCCTTGAATAGAATAGTAGGTGGGACATCTTAAGAATCAAAGATTCATTTCTTACACCACGAACAATCATCAAGAATGTTCAGTACAAATGTAAACACCTAGTTGGATCACGAAGACTGAGTTTTTCAAAAACTAAATAATATCCAGCTCGTCATAGATACATAATCTTTGTATGACAAAAATACTTTGTTTTAACTCTTTTTATTTAGACTACAACAAGAACAAGTCATAATATAGAACAGTGAATACATAACTCTTTATCCTTAGCTGGCTGTTGTCGGTGCGGTATTTTATGAAGTGAGTTTCATGATTCTAAAAATATTGAACGTGATGCAAAATTAATTATAATTTACGATTGAAAGCCTACTCATAAGGTGTTTTCGATCGGCCAGCCACAAAGTTTAGATCGACTTGCTGATGTACACACTAGTTAATTTTATCCATGCACGCACCTGCACTGCTTCCTTTGCATGTGCGAGAAAACAAAACCGTGAAAAAGAAAAAAAACAAACAAGCTGACCAATCCGCCGAAGTAAAGAAACGAGAAAAAAAAGACGTGGGGGCGTTGGGCACCTGGCTGGGCTCGTTCGGTGGTTCGGACTGGCGCGGGGTCGCCGAGGAGGTTGGAGGGTCTCGGCCGCTCGGGTGGGCTTCGGGCCGGGCGTTCCGTGGTTAGGTGCGCTGGGCGGCCCGGGTACAGAATAACTATTCTGTACCCAGGGTATGAATTAGCGGAGTTATATATATATATATACATGTGCTAATCTACACTCTAGGTGTAGCAGTTATTCTACACCATTTCTTTACTGGACAGAATTACTGATCAAAAATTTCAGTATTTACTATTGACCGCGATTACTGACGAACTACTGTAGAGTCACGTTCAGTAGCCCAGTACATTCGATTCAGTAATTCTCGGTCAGTTGTTCAGTAATAGACAGTGGTGTAGAATAATATTCTACACCTAGGATGTAGAATAGCGCTACCGTATATATATCCCACTGGCAATATCCCACAATGGCTGTAAACAGTGCAACGCACTAGGCACTAGCTGCATGTCACTGTGCCACTGTGCTAACATGTACTCTCTTGGTCGTGTTCACTGCACGATAAAGTTGCAAAGGGACCCGAATGAAAGATGCTGAACCGGTCATGGTTCATGGGCTCATGGGCGACGGGCTAAAAGTAGGGTGTCTTGTTTAGCCAAAAGCTGGCATCTAGCTCCACGCATTGGCATCTAGCGCTTGCCCAGCGTACGGCAGTAACAGTGCATAGCTGCTTGCATGGTTTGGATTCCGCGTAAAAATGGACAAGCATGTTGCACGGCAGTACAATGCACGAACAAGTTGAGCATCATGTCTGAACATCAGGCACCCCTGACCGGCATTACAGTGAGTGATGGAAGTTTTTTTTTTTTGCGAAAGAGTGATGGAAGTTGACAACGCTCTGTCATTGTAGCATCACCACCAAACCATCTTTTGGAACCCAGCAGATGGCTCGGTTTGATGAAGAGATAACTAGCACGATTTTCTTTTTCAGTACTTTTGGACCCTTGACAAAATATAACAAGATAAGCTACGAATTGAAGGTCCTTTTTCAATGAATGAGCATCCGTGGGTGCAGTGTCAAATCCGGCTTGGTACAATTCTTTTCTTATTAACACGACAAGCGCAGTGCTGCCGCGAATTGTATGAGCATACTATTTCTTTTTCTAAAGTTTGGCTGATTGAGATCCAAAAATACTAGATAAAAAGCAGCTAATGACCTTCGTTCTCTACTTATTAGTAGAAAACAACTAATCCTAACTAAACTTGTTAAAAGACTAAAATACCTTTCCACCATCATCAATCAGGGTGCAATTAATAAAGGAACTATGGTCAAATATTTTAACTAACATAAATTAGCTATAGGATTCAAATACCCCAAATAAATATTAGCTAGCTAATAATAATAATACAAATCCTTAACTAATTAACCAGCTAAACTTTATCTGGTGGATCCGAACAGAGTCTTAGAATAGTTTAGGTATAATAGCTAAAATCCAACAGAGCAACCTGACATCTTTAGACCTTGACCAGTCAACCTCATATACTCCCTCCGTCATAAAAAAAAAGACACTATAGAATTCAAAATTTATCCAAAAAACAAGTCGTTCTACTATTTTTAGTAGATGCATGTGCATGCAATGCAACAACTAATTAGTGTCATACATGGCTAATAATTATTGGTAATCAAGGTCATTTTATATTTCTCATTAATCTGTCCTAAACTTTCTAGAATGACTTTTTTTTGGGACGGAGGGAGTACTTTATAAACACATATTAATAGATGCTCGACCCACAAAATTTAGGGAAAGAAAAAATTCTAGTTGACTATTTCTTGCCCCCACCTAAGCACCTAAATCTCCTTCTTTCTCCTCTTTTGATTGTTTGCTCCGTCTATGACGAAGATCTAGCAAGGTTAGCTTAAAGTTTTGGGGTTTGAGGACCAAGTTCTCATCTAAGTGCTCTCCAAGTTAAAAGATACCCAGAGGAGCAGGGTGGCCGGCTCTATATATGCAAAGGAACATTGGTTGGTCGGTTGATCCATGCCACAACAAGGGGTGTCACTGTGGTTGAGCGAGGTGAGAGCAAGGTGAACCCAAAAGGTGAGATGAAGGTTGGGGTGAGGTGGGGAGGTTTCAGGTTTAGATAAGATGTTCATCGATGTTGGAAAGGATGGAGATGTCATTGTGATTGAAGGGGGTCAACACAAAAATTGATGGAAGAAGAAGAAGAGATAGAGTTAGACAAGAAAAATTAGGTGCTAGGTGCACTCAAATACCCAAGTACCCACTCATTACACTTGGGCTTGGTTCATAAGACATGCTAGGATGATTCCATTTCTATAGGTGTTTGTTTGAAGACACGAGGAACATACTTCCCAAGAGCAAAAGTTCAATCTATATGGGGGCATGAAGGATGGTGTTGACGGTAACTAAGTGATAAAATCCGAACTATCTTGAAATAAAGAAGAAAATTACATTTCTCATATATATTATGTGCAAATAATGTAGTTCCATGTGTATTGGAGAATTATTTGTATATAAGAACCAAGTGACTAAAGTTGGAGCCAATTGGGCTTAAAGCCAGCCGACGTCTGGCTGAGCCCAATAACTCCCATCCTTAGTTAGAGTGAAGCATCACACTCGCTTAGTACATCGATCTTAGCTGCTAAATCTAGGTCATTTCATTCAAGAGACGAGAGAAGGACATGGATAAGCCATGGATTGATAGACCGACAAACACAATTAAATGTAAGCAAATAGGGTCAATTCACCTGGTTTTTCCGACATGGGCCCGTTGGATGATGTATTGACCAAAGGGAAGGCCACCTGACACCAGGCCTGTGTCAGCCCACTGGCGTAGGTGCCAAACTGCCTCAACCTTGCTTGGTAACCTCAAACTGTCACCAATAGGGGCCAATGCAGCTTATCCAAGGTTCAGCCGACGTCTACGGTTGGCCGACGCGAGGGTGGGGTCCACTAACATCATCTTGCTCATGTCAATCCTCCACCGCCTCCTAGTGTTATGAATTGCTACTAGGGGGCCTCGGTTCAAAACACACACCAAGAAGAGAGTTCTCCTTTAGTCTCGGTAAGCATTGTTATAAGCTCTTGTATCTTATTTACTTTATAAGACTTTATTCTTAATGAAGTTATCTTTCTTGTTATGTTCAATGTCTCGTGATTATATCTTATCCTTACTCCATAAGTTATATGCCTTGCATGACTATTTTCATTTGATTACATCTTGGCCTTTTGATTCTATTACGGCATTGGCTAAATATACCATGATGTTGCTCTGCTTATTGCTAGGATAAACAGAGTTGTATTTTTTAACGTAAACATGGTGTTTGGACTAAAGGATATCATTGAGAGTACATTTACCCTTTGGATTTGTAGAGGTAGGCGGCAGGTGGTGATAGCCCTGTCCATACTTTGTAATCCTCGATGTTTGGGTTTAGATGTTATGCCTATGGAGATAAGACATCAAGCATTCCATATGATCAGGGGACATTCCTCTTGACACCTCAATATGCTTATCGAATATATGTCTAAGTCCTTTTCATTGTAAAGTATATATTCTTGTATACTAGTAGATAACATGATTCGAAAGTACATATAATCCCTAGCTCTTCTTTTATTTTCATCCATATAAGTTAGCCCTCTTTAAGTGATCAAGTCTTTCTGTGTCACACTACCTCTATCCCTATAGTTTACCCCTTGTCTAGATAGTAGGTATGTCCTTCATGTCATGAAGCAATGAATTGGTTAACAACCATACAGACCAACCACTTTTCTTGTGGAATAAATAAATACAATACTCCAGAATACTACAAGTAAAATGCTACAACGTACTTCTATGTGCTTCAGTGACCACAAGAAATACCAACAAACGGCTTGATGTCCACAAGTCAAGCGGACCAAGTTGTTTCTCTTGCATGGGGCATGCATCTTCTCATGGGTTGCAAGGCACGAGCGCGGGAAGAGTGGACATCGCACTAGCAATGTGAGGAGTGGATGGCCTATGGACGATAGAGGTGTGGGAGGAGCTGTCGGCCGATGATGGGTGGAGACGGGGTATTGGGAAGGAGCCGGTGGCCAACAAAGGTCAGATGTGTGAGTGGTTCGTGGATGCCCATGGTGGGAAGAGATGCGAGTGGCCCGTCACGCGAGGAAGAGCAGACAACAGGAGACCGACGGAGGTGCCGGGAAGAGCTGGTGGCCTATGGTGAGTAGAGGGATGGGAAGAAGTGGCATCTGAGGAGCAGAGATGTAGGAGAAGGCTATCACGGAGAGGAGAGGATCCGCAAGGCTAAGCTGCCATTGGCGGTAGGGGTGGATAACGAGCGAGCTCGGCTCGGCTCGGTGGAGCAAAAATACTAGCTTGGCTGGGCTCATTACGGCTCTCGAGGGAGGTCGGTTAGCTCACGAGCCAATGCAAAACATATGTTCCTAGATTAAATAAGGCATACAAGTGATCAACAAACATAGAAAAGCATGCATATAATGTAGCATGCAGATAATTCAAGTAGCACAGTGATAAACCTTAGTTAAATCAATCAAAACATAGACATAACATAAAGTTTCCTAGACCATAGTTAAAGATTTAATGTTGATGATTCAACGGCAAATACATTATGGCCTATAGTTAAAGACTTAACATATGTGGTATATGGATGAGGTTTTTCGGTCTATTAGGCTACATATTGGCGCAGCTTGTGGCCTGGTAGCCTGCTAATGCACATAGCTTGTTAAGCTCACGCTCTAGCTCGAACTCGCTCATTATACTAAGGAGCAAAAACTCTTGCTCGGCTAGTTAAGAATATGCACCGAGCCGAGTCGAACCGAGTCAGCTGCGATCCGAACGAGCCAACGAGCTTCAACCATTTTGTTCAGCCCTAATCAGTAGAGAAGATAAAGATGTTTTTTTTTCAAAGGAAGCAGCGGCTAGGAGTCTGACACCTGAGACCCGCATGTTAACAAAATGGCTCAGGCAATCCTATCGGTCTCTTTTCCCTCAAACAAATATGGAATTGGGATTGACTTATCTCTCTATCAAAACATGAATTTGAACCGATCTCATGCAGAAAAATAGAAACTGGCCACCCATCACATGGTGTCCACCCAATTCAAACACACCTTTAAACCAATCTACAGAAATTTTATTATAGAAGAGAAGTGTGCCGACAACTGTTATATGGTTACTGTCACACTCCACGTGCATGGGCACACACCGGGTTAATTCTCTCCCAGCCTCGAGACCTTGAAGCCTACGCCGCAAAGACACCAATTTAAAGCCTGCGTGACTGTTTAAATTAGCTCTATCTGCCGTGTGCTGATGAGTACAACTCCTCAAGGTGGCAATATGGAGACCATCTCCCGAAAACGTAATTAGCAGAAAAATTCTTGAAAAATAGCAGAAAAGAAATTGATAAGTGCTAGTTTAAACCTTATTTGTGTTTTGCTAGGTGATTAATCTAAAGTTATATTAGGTTAAGTAAGTGATGTACACGCCTATTACTCTTATTAGTGTTGACCCAATGTTTTGTCTTATTCTAGAACTCATTTCCGATGGCATGAGAGTGTTGAAGATCTCTGATCAACTGAGTTTTTGAGTGTTCGCATGATTGTTAGGCCGTGTTTGGTACGGCATCATCTAACTCCGGCTCTGGCACTGTACACAACTATAGCGGAGCTGGTTGAAGCCCAACACTGACTTCACTTGTCCCCTAGGAAAAAATGAATGGAGCCAGAGCTATTTTTTTGATTGCTACAGGTGAAAACAGTACATCATAGTAACTCAGGAGCTGAAGTCGTTTGAGGTGAAGCCCTACGTACCAAAGGGTCTCTTATTATGCTCCATACGAGAGCAGCATCACAAACAGGAGTGGTGAAGTGCTCACCAGTGGAGAGATGGTGTGACTATGAAGGGTCGAGGGACGGAGTCTATTGAGTTATTTAGAGATTCTGTTATACAATACACAAATTTACTCGACCGGATAGATTGATCCTTGCAAGGTGCTTCGACCAGGAGAAAAATGTCATAGTTCATCCCCACACTAGAGACCCCCCCGTGTTGCTCTTGGCTGCCCGGGAGGCCACACAGCCCCGAGCGGCGGAGGGCGGCTGAGCGGCCTCTTGTGGCTGTAGGTTGCAGCCATGTGAGGTGGCGGCGGGGGTTGTGCGCGGTCTATGCTGCGGTGGTGCGAGGCTGTGTGGAATTTGTGCACTGGCCTTGTGCAGGGCGGTTGGCCGTGGCCGCTGCAGCACATTTTGCCAGGAATCGGATGGCCAGTTCCACGCGCTATTGGAACCTCCCCCCGCGTTGCGCCCTCCCTTGCTCCATGGTGACATGACGGTGATATCCATCCTATCTCTTGTTGTCGCATGTCAGTCACCGTGTTGGGGTTGTCGCTGTTCCTGTCGTCTTGGTCGTTGGGGCAGCTAGGATCCATTTGCGAAGCCTTGCCTTTGTGTTGTCAGCTGGAACCTCTCCGCTCAGGGTTGTGCTTGCTGCATCTTTGCTTCTGCCTTCTCTGCTCCGACTTTGATGGATTTTGTCGATTTGTGCTGATTTCCTGACTGGTGGTAGTGTTCACCGTGGAGAGCACCATTGGATCTCAGGACAAGCGAAAGCCTTGGGACAGCTTCGACTAGTACAAACAATGACGACACTGTTTAACGGTGTTTACCTCGTTGGAGACATTGCTTTTTGACCTTGACCGTATTTTCTTCGGGTGAAAACCTTGTCTGAATTCAGGCTGGCGATGATGGCGTTTCACGTCATGTCCTTCTCGAGGTGTCATTTGAAAGATATCTCCATTCTGACACTAACATCGACTTCCTTTTGGTGTGATTTTGATGATCCGCTACTCTTCATCTGTCGGGTGGTTGTTGCTAGGTTTTTTGGAGCCGCAATGACCTAGTCGTCACTGGTGGTGGTTTTCTTTTCTTTGTTTGGGTTTGGAGCTGAGTTGGTCGCTTTCCTTATGTAGGTTTATGTGTTGTTCGTGTCATGTCTGTCTCGTAGTGTTGTAAGTTGTAACTCTACCCTTCAAGGGTTCTCTCGAAGTTGGGTCGTTGTAAGTTGTATTTCTCTTTTTCTTAATGAAATACGAGCCCGCCATGTTCGTTTGGCTTATTAGCCACCAGCCAGCAGTGTTTTTCTCTCAGAAAAACCAGCACCAGCCAGCAGTGTTTTCCTCTCAGCAAAAGCCAGCACCAACCACCAGCCACCAGCCAGCTGAACATACCCGTACTCAAAAAGATGCTTCGAGTAGGGCTACTTTGTATTTACTTATTTGCATTTATCTTTTCTAAAATTGTCTTTATATAGTTTGTAGTCTAGTATATAAACTCTCGTGGAGATAGAGATAGGAAAATATAGAATAACCCTATGGCACACTCACTTACATAGATTTTGAGTAGGTTTTAACACGTAGCTAAGCCCGTACTTTCCAGAATCCTAATCCACCCAGTGTTAGGGTTTCTTGGTCTTTACTTATATCTATATTCACCCGTAGATTTCCCCTGATGAAAATAAGATCTTAAATCTTCTGTTGCTACTTCTTTAGTGTGGTACAGACAAAACCATGTATGATTTGGTAAGTAGTGCCAACAGTAGCCAATTTACACTGTCAAAAGCCATGTCTTCTTTATTTCGTATAAAGATAATTTTGCCTTAGTGCAGTAAAAGTAGTTAAAATGAATAATTATATGATATTATTAAAGTAACATTATAAAATTAACTTTATCCATGTTATTTTCTCCTAGATGTGCAAAAATTGAACTAAGTAAAATTCCTAAAAAAAATCTAAAAGAAGAAAACCATTCTTTTCCAAATGAGTCCAAAGATGCTCAAATTAAGGGGCCATAGAAACATAGGATCCATGAAGAATTTTGTAGGATATAAATCCTATTTTGCACTAAAACCCAATTTTGTAAGGTTTATTTTGTATCTATATCTCTTCTAATTTTCTTGTTGTATCCAAACACTTCAATAGAAGATTATATTGCATTATAAATTGCTATAGAACTGCTAGCTACTTCTAGGAAAATCCACTCTACATTTTTCTTGTTCTTGATTTTTTGTAAAAAGAATGGCTACACAAGTCGGCTAACTTTTGCTATCCAATAATAATAATTAGTTACCGCCTGCAGCCATTAATTTTGTAATCAAGTGTCCCTAATTGTCTTGTTCACCTTTCGCCATATCCTACTCGGATTTGAGTCATCGCCTAGGTCATATGACCTTTCTTGATACATGGAATTGGTTATGTCTGCTCTAAAGTTGAGGCCATAAAAAAGTACTCCATACTTGGTGGAAGGCCCACAAGAAAAGGAGATAAAAGATTCTAGAATATAAAGAATATAATACTCATAAGAGCATCTCTAAGAGATTCTTTAAGATCTTTTTCTAAATTAAAGAAATGGAAATTTTAGTGAAAAACATCCTACAAAAGCCTTTTTCAATTGAATATCCAAATATAGATATCCTCTATTTCGGATTTTTCGCTAGCAAAATATAAGAGCGAAATGACTTCCTAAACTGCGCAGATATAGTAAAGTTGTTAAAAATATAAAAATATAGAAAGTAAAATTTACTCAAATGACTATCTAAATAATAATTTAGAAACTATATTTTAGATATGCTCCTGTAGACACTTAATATAACGTGACATGTAAATTGCTACTAGTTTCATATTATTCAAGACGAAATCTATCATTAAACACCTCTTTCATAAAACTCCGAAACCCTAAACTCCTCCATAGGTTGTCATTGCCTTGTGTTCACCTGTCCGTCTGAAATTTTACGATGTTTATGCGATTGCTCCATGGAAAGTTTGTTTTGGAAATGTTGGGTGCCGTAGGAGGTGCTCCCCCGTATCTCCGCCGAAACGCCAAAAATCTGAGACCGGGATTCAGGGAGTAGTAACCTGCAACCCTGCGACTGCGATTCCCATCGGCCATCGCCCCCTTTCTCCGCCTCGGCCCCAGCTAGAGCCCCCACCTACCACCTCTTTCTTGCCGCCGCCAGTTGCTTCCCCAGGAATCTTGACCGACCCCAAGAGCTTTTTGCTTGGGCGGCGCCGCGCCGCGCCGCGCCGCGCCGCACCAAGCCGGGCCGCCGTCCAAGATTTCGTTCGAGGAGAGATGCATGATGCGCGCGTGCGCCCGGAACTCTAGAGCGCAGCGCCCCCACACTCGTGCTGCTAGCTACCGGTAGAGGAGCACTCCACAGGTACCATCCTCTCTCTCTCTTCTCTCAAGATTCGGCCTTGGTTTGTCTCCGCTAGATTTAGGATTTGCTTCCCTTTTTCCCTGCTTGGAATATGCAAATGTCTGGTTGCCGATTGGAGCTTGATTCCTACCCGGCGTCTATGGCGCAGGTTTGGGGATCGGTCAAGCAGATAGTCCAAGAAACGTCCTTGGGAGCGGAGACCAGCGAGATCAAGAAGCTGGCGGCGAGCAAGTGGTGGGAGCGCGGGGGTGAGGGCGTCATGGCTGGGATGGATCCTGGCGGCGGCGGCGGCGGCGCGGCTGGGGCTGCATCGCACTACCTGGACCTCCTCCGCGCGCAGCAGCAGCAGCAACTGCAGCACCAGCAGTCGCCGCTCTCCCCCTCCTCCCACGTCAAGATGGAGGGCTCCGCGCCGTCGCCGGGGAAGAGCCCAGGCTCCAACACCAATCCCGGCGGGGATCAGCCCTCGTCGTCGGCCCTGATGCCTGGGGAGGGCGGCGGGGGGTCTGGTGGCTCGACGAGGAAGCCGCGCGGGCGGCCGCCTGGATCCAAGAACAAGCCCAAGCCGCCCATCATCATCACGCGGGACAGCCCCAACGCGCTCCACTCCCACGTCCTCGAGGTCGCCGCCGGCGCCGACATCGTCGAGTGCGTCTCCGAGTACGCGCGCCGCCGCGGCCGAGGGGTCTGCGTGCTCAGCGGCGGCGGCGCCGTCTCCAACGTCGCGCTCCGCCAGCCCGGCGCCGAGCCCCCTGGCAGCCTCGTTGCCACCCTGCGCGGGCAGTTCGAGATCCTGTCCCTCACGGGCACCGTGCTGCCGCCGCCCGCGCCCCCGGGGGCCAGCAGCCTCAGCGTGTACCTCGCCGGCGGCCAGGGGCAGGTGATGGGCGGGAACGTGGTCGGCCAGCTCATCGCCGCCGGGCCCGTGGTTCTCATGGCCGCTTCGTTCGCCAATGCTGTCTACGAGCGGCTGCCGCTGGAGGGGGAGGAAGAGGTGGCCACGGCTACCGCAGCCACAGCCGCAGAGCCGCAAGGTGAAGCAGAACCGGCCGGAGCACAGCCACAGCAGCAGGAGGCGTCGCAGTCATCAGGGGTGACCGGAGGTGATGCCGGTGGCGGCGCCATTGGCCATGGCATGTCACTGTACGATCTCGGAGGGAATGCGGCTGGCTACCAGTTGCCTGGAGACAACTTTGGCAGCTGGAGGCCACCATTTTGATCCACATACCAAGCCCTTGGCAATGACATTGCATTCAGGGCATTTTGGTTCATGCAATGGCCACTTAGCAATGCCATAGCGTCAGAGCATTTTGGTTCGTCGAGATGGAGAATCTCTCCCTGATCATGCATTTTGGGTGAAGGTTACACTTTAATGTGGGCATGAGGCAGTGTGATGACTGCTGATAATGCATGCTGCACTTGGTGGTTCTATTGGGAATAATCCAAATTGATATATGCATATACCATCTATGGCAAAGTGAGTACCATCTACGAATGTCCATTTTTTGGATGATCTGTTGGCCCAGCAAAATCCCTGGAAAGCCAGTAGTTCCAGTGTTGAACTGTTTAGAGACCATCCTGTCATCTTTTGCTTTGGAATGATGTTTGTCAAATTGTCATGATGTTTGCCGTTTACTTCTATTTAGATGGATTATCATTCTGGTCTATTTACTACTTGCACTCTTTTATACTACTGCATTAATCATCTTTTTATTTCTTCTTGCCTCACATTATTTGTTTGGAACGGAGGAATGTAAAACGGAGGAATGGAAAAAAAAACGTAGGGAAGACATAGGAAAGGAGTGTGAGATTGGGAAAACGCAGGAAAGAAAAGGATGGTGTGTTTGGAACACGGGAACCATGAACGTAGGAATTTGATAACTAGAATGATTAAGAAAATATTACTAGTATCTAATAAAGGATTATACAGTAATTAATAAATAACAGACTTTGAACGTGCACGCATACGTTTTGGATGGAGCGAGACTTACAGTTGGGACCCCGGGTGGCCTGGTCCATGAACTCTGTCTAGCTACGTTCAACACAAAGCATCGTTCTTATCCACCACTCGATGCGTCTCTCTATGAGCAAGAACGGAAGCAAGTTCTTATCCACCATGGCCTGATCCTCGTCGCGATTGGATGGAAGCAAGTTGAGGGGCACCGGAAGTAGGCACGCTAAGGCCTTGTTTTTGTTTAGATTCCAAATTCACCTTCCAAATTTACTATGCAAAAAAAAATTCCCTATCATATCAAAATGTCATAACATGTATGGAGTATTAAATGTAGATGAAATCAAAAACTAATTGCACAGTTTTATTGTACTCTACGAGACGAATATTTTGAGCCTAATTAATCAATTTTTAGACAATTTTTTACAAATACAAACGAAATGCTACAGTAGCGCAGTGATTACGAAGTGACATCTTACTCCCAAATCCAACACACCAATTCTAACATGGCGGTGTTTAGTTCATGTGAAAAGGTGAAAAGTGAAGTGAAAATATCACATCGAACACTGTAGCACTTTTCGTTTGTTTGTGGTAAACATTGTCCTACCATGACCTAACTAGGCTTAAAAGATTCGTCTCGTCGTGTACATCAAAACCATCCAACTAGTTTTTTTATTTATCCACGTTTAGTACTCCATGCATGAGGAGAGAGATTTGATGTGATAGGTGAATAGTGAAGTTTGGAGAAAGAATTTTTGAAAATTTAGTGATGGGACGGGGAACTAAACAGGGCCACGTAAACACGGCCTAAGCGCACGCTCGCAGCGCGACTGTGACGAGCAGGAAGGTCGCCGGGCCTCCAGGTTTGCCGCATTGTCGTACTACCCTGCCGGCATCAAATCTGTTTGATCCATCCTGTTCTTGCTTGCAGTGGATTTAACTTTACTTGACTTATCTCGCGTTTGATTCGTACTTGTGAAACTGGGTTCAATTTCTTCTTAATCGGGTTTAATTTGTAGAAATTGGTTTGATATGTTTGTTGCTTTTCCGCCGCCGCTTTCTATCTTCCTGCGTACCGGACCCTTCTGATCGATTGTCTCTCGCGCGAACGTGCCTCGGGCTTCAGCGAAAACTTTGGTTTTGGGTGGATGTTTAGATTCCTGCGTTTTGGGCCTGTTTAGATGCAAATTTGGGAGGTAGATATCACTTCGTAATCATTGCAACACTGTAGCATTTTCGTTTATATGCGTGAAAAATTATCTAAAAATTGATTAATTAGGCTCAAAATGTTCGTCTCGCATAGTACAACAAAACTGTGCAATTAGTTTTTGATTTCATCTATATTTAGTTCTCCATGCATGTTATGACATTTTGATGTGATGGGGAATCTTCTTTTTGCATAGTATATTTGGGAGTTGATTTTGGGGAACTTTTTGCAACTTGTTGGTGTTTAGTTCCTGAGAAAAGGCGAAAAGTGAAGTGAAAAAGTCACATCGGACACTGTAGCACTTTTTGTTTGTTTGTTTGTGGTAAACATTGTCCTACTATGACCTAACTAGGCTCAAAAGATTCGTCTCGTCGTGTACGTCAAAACCATGCAACTAGTTTTTTTATTTACCCACGTTTAGTACTCAATGCATGAGGAGAGAGATTTGATGTGATAGGTGAATAGTGAAGTTTGGAGAGAGAATTTTTAAAAGTTTGATGATTTGACCCGGAACTAAACAGGGCCCAGGGCTTTGTGAAGGAATGCATAACTTTCCGGAGGAACCGAGAGCTGAATTCCTCCGTTCCAAACGGTGCATGACGTAAGCAAAACAAAGGAATCGAGTTCCTTTGAAATTCGAAAAACCTCATTCCAAACGGAGCCTAATTTAACTTAGGGAAAAAAAGGATACAGAGTAAAACCTACCACTGTTTTTTCTCTTAGTCAACTATATTTTGTGCCCATTTCATAAACACACAGTCTCCTTTGGAACGCAGGATATGAAAAACACAGGAATAGAAAAAATATAGAAATTGAAGTATCACGGTTATCCAATCCTATAGGAATTAGAAACATAGGAAAAGATATGAGAACCCCTTTGGCAGCAAAACGGAACAGAAGCTGGCGACAGGAGAGAGCACTTCGGCAGGAAACTTTCCAAGAGGTCTGACCTCTTGGTGTTTTTCCTGTAAAACTGAGCATAGGAATGCAATCGTATGGAATGTTTCCTTTCCTTTTCCCGTGAACCAAAGGGAGCCATAGGAAAAAATCCGTAGGAACTTGAATCTGTTGGATTAATTGGGCCGTTGGCCCATTTTAGTCTCAATTAATCAAAAAAAATATTAAAGGTCCACTAATAAATGATAGGAGTCTAAATCCCGGATTGAGAGTCAATGAGAATTCTAACTAACTTAAATGGTGGATCAAATATGGACTGCTTGTAAAGTTGGGAAAAGGAGAAAGGCGTGCCACACGCGCGTGCGCTCGCTCGCCTCGCCGAGGCCGAGCCGAGCCGCTCGGCGTGTGCTGTGTGATGACCGTTTTTGCCAGTCAAGTCTAACGTTACAGCCTTCGTGAGTGACTAGTAACTAATAGCCGTTACTGATTAGGGAATCAAGGCTGGTAAAGATTGTCCAGGTGCATCCCCCTTTCTCCCCCTGAGCGCCTATATAAGGAGGACCCTCCTCCATGGGCAGAGACACCCGAAAGCTCCTCTCTGGTACTCCTTTTCAGGAGATCACTCTCTTCTCCCTGTTGTTTGCTGCTCTCTCGCATTTCCAACGCAAGCTTTGCGCGCACTCTGCTTGGTGTGATGACCGTTTTTGCCAGTCAAGTCTAACGTTACAGCCTTCGTGAGTGACTAGTAACTGACAGACGTTACTAATTGCCTCATGAGTGACTAGTAACTGATAGCCGTTACTGATTAGGGAATCAAGGCTGGTAAAGATTGTCCAGGTGCATCCCCCTTTCTCCCCCTGAGCTCCTATATAAGGAGGACCCTCCTCCATAGGCAGAGACACCCGAAAGCTCCTCTCTAGTACTCCTTTTCAGAAGACCACTCTCTTCTCCCTGTTGTTTGTTGCTCTCTCGCATTCCCAACGCAAGCTTTGCGCTCACTCTGCTTGCGTGAGCAGTTGCCTCCGAACCCTGTCTGCCTGGTGATCCTGCTCAGGATAGGCGGGCGATAAGGTTTTTGGGGAGCGTACTCGTACGCGCCTGCTCGCTGCTGTGAACGACTACTTCGTCCACTTCCGGGCGACCATCTCCAGCAACCCGTACGACTACGTCCCCGCGTCTCCAAGCTGAACGACTACGTCCTCTTCATCACGCGAACGACTACATCCCGAAGGCCGTTCGTGAGACTCCACTGCATCACCTCGCCACTGCTCCGAATCTGATCGACTACTTCAAGCAGGCTAGTCAGAATGATGACTGGTAACGGCGATTCTAGTGCCTCCGGTTCTGGCTCCGCCCCTGGGTACACACTCAACTTTCTCTGGTTTTGCTTGCTGTTCTTGTTTCATATGAGATTTAACTTGAACACTAGCACATGCCTTGTTCTCACTGGATCACTCACAATTGTCATGAATTTGTTGATTATTTCTGGAATTAAAATATACCGAAAATTGCCTAGATTTCTAACAGAATCCTCCAAAAATCCTATACCAATCCTCCATTCTAAAGGGGCCTTATTGATTTGCATTCTCGTAAAACTACAGTTTTGTGAGTACTCCCCTTTCTTGACTAGCTGGTTGCTCATGTCAGCGACGTGTTGATGAATAGCTGGGCACAATCTAGTAATTTGGTGAACTTTCATAGTCGTCTGGGCTCAATTGGTTAAAAAAAATGCAAAGTTGCAGTTTTGTAAGGAGAGCTGAAGATATCGATAGAATGATTAATGAGTACAATATGCTTTAGGTTTTGTGAGTATTTTAGGCTAATTAAAACATTGGCGAGTTTGTGAATTTTATCCAAAACTAACTCAATGCGGTGTCCGTCTTTCAGAAAAAGGAAAAAAAAACTCAATACCATGTCCTGCAAAACTACAACTAATTTCTCTTGCAATGTAAGATATTGATTATAGTTTGATACACATCATATATATAATTTTGTTTGGCTGTCTGGTAGCTTGTACTGGTCTTTGTCGAGAGAAAAATACTGGTGGATGTTGGTTTTAATTAAAAAAACACAAAAGAGAGACTCGGGGGTACGGCAAAAGCTGGCATCCAGTCCAGCCGTCCTCTCCCTCTGTGATGAGTTGAGTAGCTGGCCAATGTCACATTTCTGCAGACTGCCTTGCCTGTTTTTGTCTCGTTCAAAGGAGTTGTCTCATTCAAACGAGGTTAGGGCTTTTGTTTAGTTCCCAAGAATTCCTAAAAATCAATTCCAAATACATTATGCAAAAAGAAGATTCTTCATCACATCAAAATATCATAACATGCATGGAGTACTAAATGAATGTAGATGAAATAAAAAACTAATTACACAGTTTTTTTACACTGTGAGACGAACATTTTGAGCCTAATTAATCATTTTTTGGACAATTTTTCACCCATACAAACGAAAATGCTACAATGACGTAATGATTGTGAAGTAACATCTACCTTCCAAATTCATACTCCCAAATTTGCATCTAAACAACAAGGCCTAGCAGTAGAAGATGCCGGTGCCATCAAGTTTCACAGCAACCTTAATCTCAAAAGTTCTTGGCATAAATGTTTGAATAACCAGTTCTATGTTTCAAACACTAGCAGTTAACGCCTGGATGCGTTCTAATTTGTTTGTTTCCTGTTCACACCAAATTGGCAAATCTTCACCTTCGCGGGGCCTTTCTGCAGAAAGTACACAGTTCCGGCTGTCGACAGGACCCCGAAAGCGCCTACTTTGCTTTGCCCGTGGTCCCGTGGAGATGCCGAGCCAGGTTCAGGCCCCTAGAAACCCAACGGCTCCGGCTACTGTTTTTTACCCGAATCCCTATGCACTTGTTACCGCTACCAAAGGCAGTAAATCCGAACAGTGTCTAGATCAGATCGGGGGCAGATTTTTCTTTTCTGTGAGAGAATCACGGTGGTGTTTTTGAAGGTTGAATTTAAGAGTAAGACGCCACTTTGTAATCATTATGCTATAATAGTATTTTATTTGTATTTGTGAAAAATTATTCAAAAATTAATTAATTAGGTTCAAAATGTTCGTCTCACAGAGTACAATAAAACTGTGTAATTAGTGTTTGATTTTATCTAAATTTAATACCTCATATATGTTATGATATTTAATATAATGAGGAATCTTTTTTTCATAGTGTATTTAAAAGTTGCTTTTTAGAACTACAGGACACGATGTCCTGACGTCCACAACATATGGGCCGTGGCGGTGGTACACGAGATGCTGTGTTTGTGGAAAGATGGGGCACGCAGCACGCTGGGTGTGTTTAGTTCCCTATAATTTTAAATGCAAAAGTCACATCAACATCACATCATCATCACATCGAAATATTAAATATATCAAATAATGTATGCATGGAACACTAAACATGGGTAAATAAAAAAACTAATTGCACAGTTTTGATGTACACGACGAGACGAATCTTTTAAGCCTAGTTAGGTCATGGTAGGACAATGTTTACCACATGCTACAGTACGCTACAGTGTCCGATGTGACTTTTTCACCAAACTTTCACCCTCACTTTTTACAACTAAACACACCCGCTAGCGCGGCGCCTCTACCGAGAATTTTATGTACAGCTAATATTAATGATTAAAATATATGATAGATGTATAAACTAACAAAATGGATCACAAAATCGCAGGGCACGGACGATGTAAAGACTGATCAAAAAAATAAAAATGAAACTCATAAAGAACAAAAAGACAAACACTAATGAAAAATCGTACATTAGTCCCAGATTACCGAATGGGACTAAAAATCCGGACTAAAGGGTCATCCTTTAGTCCTGGTTATACAGTTGGGACTAAAAGAGATCTTTAATCTCTCGATAAGGTCCTCCGAAAAAGAAGTAGAACCGGAGGCTACCGCATGCTCGCGTTGGTCCGAAGTCACAAGTCACGCAAGTTTTTACACGAAAATACACCCATGCGGTCTGTGGAATTAAAACCGGGGACCTCTTGCCTCCCGCCTATCTTTTTTACCATCTCACCTACAGAATACATATCATACGCTTTTCTTGTAAATTAATCCATAGAGAACCTTTAGTGTCGGGTGGCAACGAAACTAAAAGTGACATTTTAGTCTCGATTGGTGTTACCGTGGATAGCAAATTTATGCACCTAGCAAGCCAAAAAATTATAATTCAAGATATTTTTCTAAATATATTTTCAAATTTTGTCAGCACTATTTTTCTAATGATAAACAACATGCATATACCATGTTTTAAAAACAAGAAGATTATAGTAGCTAGAGGATTCTAAAATACGGCTTGGTACGTTTACATGTTAATCTCTACCTAATTATAAAGCAAGGATTGATTCAACGGTACGTCATAATTTTATAAATAACCCCCTGACTTTGTTTAGAATCAACCCACCGTCTGTCATAATTTTTACAAAAACCCCCCTATAATTTTATTAAATGAACCCAAGGTCCTTCTGCTACCGCCGGCAATCCCACACCTTCCAGTTGACCACAAGTCGATGCCACCATCGCCTCCATCATTACCCTGATTTGTTCCTTGTGAGTCATGACCACGAGTCGATGGAATGCCGCCCTCACCTTGTACTAGCCTCAGCATGCAAATCCCCGCTGATGCAAGAGTTCCCATCGCTGAAGCCCGAGCCTCACGCCCTTCTCCAGCAGCCGTATCTCCTCAGCGGCGCCGTGCGCTATGCCGCTCATAGTTGGATATCCGCTGCCCAGGATGCAGCTTGATCGGTCATGAGCTAGAAGTCGGAAAGGAGAATGTGAGAAACCAACACGGCTCTGCATCAAGGAGTGTGGTTCATATGGGCCCATCACGTCGTAACAAAAATAATGGCAAAGTTGGCAGCAAATTTTTACACTGGGGACAATCAGACCACGAGTTGGCTGTAGACCTGCAGTACGAGTGGGGAGTGCTAAACTGGGTTTCCGGTCAATAAACTGAAAACATGTTGCAGTTACAGGTCGATCGGGTGTGATTGGCGGTGTTCACTTCCCTGAAAAGGGAATGTAAATTTGGGTGAAAATGTCACATCGAACACTGTAGCGTACTGTAGCACTTTTCGTTTGTTTGTGGTAATCATTGTCCTACCATGACCTAACTAGCTCAAAAGATTCGTCTCGTCGTGTACATCAAAACCATGTACTTAGTTTTTTTATTTACCTACATTTAATGCTCCATGCATGAGGAGAGAGATTTGATGTGATAGTGAATAGTGAAGTTTATTTAGAGAGAGAAAGTTTGGGTGAAATTTTGGATTTGAAGGGAAGTGAACACCGCCATTGTCTCTAACATGTTTTGCCTGCCTGTTAGAACTCAGTACGGTAGAGTGATGGACCAGTTCAGCGGTGCGAACAAGCTGGTTACACTTCCACTCGCCAGAGAAAAGGTAATTAGCAAGCTGCACTGCTAAAATCTTTCCACATTCTTCATAAATTCATGTCTCTCTCCTCCACGTTCCATTATATAAAGATATCTAGATTTAAATACTTAATAGACTATCAATAGATGCGTGCTGGTAAATCGGCAATAGCGGTATTTAGTCATATCACGCGGACCTCTTATGTGACCAATGCACGTCAGATAGCAACGAGCCCATACATACTAGCGTATGCACGGCAGTGGCACTCGTAGGCCGGGTGCAAAACAAAATCCTCATCACTTACTTGGACTATAGAAATACAGACGAAGTTGCATCCTCATATATGTGGTTGTAACTAGAGACTCTATTGCTTGAAAAAAAAAGGTATAGAGATCCAAAGGATACTCGATTTGTAGAGCAACCGGACGCAAAATTGCTAAGCTTAAATTTATCGAGCTTAAGCCGGATAGGAAGGGTTGCGTGTGTAAAAGATAATGACTTCTATAGTAAATAAGTAGAGATCTATTAAGTACAATAAAAGAATAAAAGATTTGTTTGTCTCTATCTATATCTAATGATAAAATAATAATTGATTCAGTGGTACTTCTTAATTTTGTAATAGAATTCAACTCACTATTCTTTAGTATGTTATATTTTTCTTTTAAAAAATTATGATTTATCATGTACCAACATGCAGTAACTCATCTTATCTCGTCGGCCCGTATTATTGAACACACCCCTAATCTTCTCACGTCGCTTACATCAGCGTTGTCGTCCCGCCGTCGTTCCCTAACACGGCGTTTACTTAGGATATCTCCTTTTCTCATGCTCCTGATAAGATGCAGAATCGATGTCGTTCGTGACTTCTATACGTCTTCGCTTGCGGAATCCCATTTACCTATATATACCCATAGCAACCATGGGCATTAATCTACCTACAGTATCTCATCTCCTCTCATCGTCCAGCACCCCTTCATCCACTCATGTCGCTCGCATCTCTTGTTTCTCGTGTTTCTCATCGGATGTGGAATCGGCGGCGTCTATAGCTCACATGTGCCTTCACTAATGAAGTCTTTTTTACCCATAGCAACGCACGGACATATTTGCTAGTAGTTTATAATGCAGGAAGCTTCTTTTCCTAGGGCAGGTGAATAGCAAGTTGATCCAAAAGCTTGTATATTTGGAAAAGCTAGAGCTCTTAAAACTATAATTCACATTTTCTATCTGATCCAAATAAAGCTCTGAGTGCAACTCCAATATACCCTGCTTCCAACCTAAATTTAGGGGCCAAACAAAAAAATTGTGCTCTAGCTTTTTGGGGAGGAAACTAAATTTATTTCCCACTCTCCATTCCTGGGGTTCTGTGAGGGGCCCACCATTCTTCTGATTTAAAGGCTGGAGTTTTGTCTAAGGGCAGTTCCTATAGTCTATAGTGTCTCCAACTAACTCGGCTGTTTTCCGACCTGGAGATGAAAGGAGAGAATATAGAGTGTCCTCACCCGCGACCAACTAAATGGCAAGAAAATTTTCTGCGACGAGGATATAAAATGCAACAAAGATAGAGTTGTAGCTTTAACAAACATTTATCCGGTTTGAGGGTGCCCTAAGGCCAGTCTTAATTTAGTCCCTTAAATAAATAATAATTAGAAGTATTAAATATAAATTAATTATAAAACTAACTATATTTTTTTAGCACATATAAAACTAATTGTACAAGTCATGACTATCTCGTGAGATTAATCTAATAAGCCTAATTAACCTATAATTAGTATATAATTATCATATATTTACAGTAGCATTACATTGTCTAATTATAGACTAATTAGGCTTAATGGATTCATCTCACAAATTAACCCTCGTTTATATAATGAGCCATCTTTGGAGGACAAATTTCAGAGTCTAAGGCTAGTCTCAGTGGGGTTTCATGATATTAATGTGCTGATGTGGCATAGGAGAGAGAAGCAAGAGTTTTATGGGATGTCAGATGAGTTTCATCACCATGAAACTCTTTTGGCACAGTTGGTGAGAGGAGTTTCATCATCATAAAACTCTTTTGACACAGTTGGTCTAGGTAACCGTGTAATGACGCTATGTAGTGAGACTATTCTAAACGGACTTTTATTGCGGGACCGAGGGAGTATTAGTCTAGTGGATCCAAACACAGATCTTAATTGTGCTGTCAGCTTATCAGTACCACCGCCTCCTTTGTCATTTGTCACAACGCCCATAGCGGATCAGATCCTGTCCAAACCTTTGGTGGTGCCAAAGACAAGTTGATGTGCTTGAAAATGCATTTCAATGTTCGAAATTTAAGTGATCAACTTAACAAATTTAAGAAGAACCCTACATTCTACTCTTTTATATTCATTTATTACATGATCTCACAGTCAACTTTTCAATTCCTATTCTGCAGACTCTATGCATTTCCGTCAAATCAAAATGTCGGCATATGTATGAAGTACTAAATATCGATTTTAACATAGATCTTAATTGTGCTGTCAACTTATCAGTACCACCGCCTCCTTTGTCATTTGTCACAACGCCCATAGCGGATCAGATCCTGTCCAAACCTTTGGTGGTGCCAAAGACAAGTTGATGTGCTTGAAAATGCATTTCAATGTTCGAAATTTAAGTGATCAACTTAACAAATTTAAGAAGAACCCTACATTTTACTCTTTTATATTCATTTATTACATGATCTCACAGTCAACTTTTCAATTCCTATTCTGCAGACTCTATGCATTCCCGTCAAATCAAAATATCGGCACATGCATGGAGTACTAAATATAGATGAAATAAAAAATTAATTGAACAATTTTGTTGTACTTTGTGAGGCGAACATTTTGAGCCCAATTAATATCAATGTTTGGATAATTATTCACAAATACAAACGAAATATTACAGTGACACAATGATTATAAATTCTCAACTTTGGCATACCAAAATTAAGAACTAAACAAGGCCTAAGTCCAACGAAGGCTGCATGTCACGGAATGCTGGAAACGACATGCTTTGTGCAAACTCTTCCCCCAATGGTCTGCTAATCTCACATTATTGTGTATAAATAATAGCCCATTAAGCCCATTTAAGTCTTTGGCCGTGGCCCTTTGCCGTGGAAAAAAAAGAATATGAATCAACAAGCTTGGCTGATGTCTATCTATCTGTTCCGCTTCCGCCTCTTTGGTTTTTGCGCCCGCGGCCTCGCAATCGCAGGAGACACGACGCCGCCACGCCGGGGCACGCCGTCTTGCTGCCGACCGCTCGCCGCCGCGGCCGTCTGCGGTGCCCCTAGTCGCCTGTTATTTGCGTTGCACCTCACCACTGCTGCTGCTGCAATACGCTAAGTCGCCAACAACGATAAGTAACCTAGGTAAATCTCCTATGTCAACTGGAACTTGATTTGATTGGTCCGGAGGGGAGAGACTAGGTCAATTAAATAGTCAATCGACAATTACATAGTTTTGCCATTAGATTCAGTAAAAGTAGCTCCCTTATATTTTTATTCTCGATTTGCACTATGCGATTTTTATCTTTGGGCTTCTGTTTGTTTAGCCAAGATGAAGAGGACAATGGCCTTTGATGGTATGAGCCTGTTAAATTTTCCCTTGTGTCATTCTAGTTTATTTACTACCTTTCAATCTGTTTCGGGCATTATGACTTACAGTTGTTGGACGTAAAGGAAAAATAACACATTGATTTAAGTATATCAGTGGCTGAATAATATCGATAAGTAAATTTAGAAAAGCATATATGGTTCGCTAGACCTACATCTATAATATCATTATTGTTCATGTTATATACGAAACATAATATATTGTTAAAAAAGTTCTTTCTGAGATAACTTTTCACTTAGCATCTTGGCCCCCCCCCCCCCCTATGCTCCAATCCTAGCTCCGCCCCTGGAGGGAGTACAGCATATAACAGACCGCCGCGCTGGCGCGAGGTCGATCCGGGCTCATATCGTCGCGTTGGGTGGTGGCTGAAGTTTTTGGCTCGCCTCTCGCCGGCTGAAGGTAGCCTCAGGGTCCCAGCCTCATGGGGACGCAGTGACGGAGCTGTGTGTAGCCTAAAGAGCCATGCAAACTCTTAAAGAGCCATGTATGTATATAGCTATCTGCATGATTTTGAGCTAATCCTACATGCAAGTCCGGCATTTTCTGCTCAAAATCGGCATGGCCTTACACGTTTGAATACAACCAGTTCTCACATTGCTCTCCTCTATAGACTGTAGCTTTCTAAACCCTGTGAATTCTTCTGAGTTCTTTGGTTAGGCACATCAATTGCTAAAATAACCAATTTAATTAATTTAGTTTTAGCTATATTACTTCTTCTTCTTAAAAGAAAGGTTTACACATCACTTCAATTATCTAGCTGTTTATTAGTATTGGTTTGGCCCCTTCTAGTGTACGTTAATCCTAGCCCCCCACTGCAGGACGACCTGCACGTTGTCATGGTTTCTTCGTTCATGGCGTCAATATTAGAGCCAGGTGCCACCGTAGCACGCCATGCAGCTTCAGACCGTTCGTACCTCTTCTTGCTGCGCCTGCCGGTGCCGGGGGCTCGCTGCTTCGCCGAGCGAGGCTGCAGTTTCACGGCATCGACGCCGCCGCTACCTCACCAGATCCGGTGGTCCTCGTGTGCTTGCGCTAGCCGTCCTCATGACGAAGCCAAAAGAAGCACGATGGCAGTCTCGTAACGCGTGTACAGCGGCCGGTTACAAAGCTGATATGGCGGTCCATACGGCTGTACTACTTGCTCACTCACCTGCAGCTGCAGCCTGCAGGAGAGGCCGGAGGGGGTCCACAGCTACAGGGCTGGCAACGGAACAGAGAAACGTGAGGATGCCTGCAACGATTCTCACATCTGTTGCCTCGTGCCCTCCGTCCTCTCCTCTGTGAGGCTAGCCTAGGACTGCAATGCTTCAAAATGAAGCAAGCTCTACCCTAGGGCAGTAAAAAGGGAACAGAGGGCACGGTACCCCCGTTTCCCCTTCCCTTGCACAGTGATCGAGCTTTCACAGCTTTGGAACTTGCTCAGCTTTGGCCCTCTTAGTTCCCGTCCCATCGAAAACTTCTAAAAATTCTCTCTCTAAACTTCACTTTTCACCTATCACATCAAATCTCTCTCCTCATACATGGAGCACTAAACATGGGTAAATAAAAAAAATTAATTGCATGGTTTTGATGTACACGACGAGACGAATCTTTTGAGCCTAGTTAGGTCATGGTAGGACAATGTTTACCACAAACAAACGAAAAGTGCTACAGTATACTACAGTGTCCGATGTTTCACCCCACTTTTTACCTCTTTCCATGGAAAAGAACACCCCTTTGAACCTTTTGATGCGAAGGCACCCTGAGTCCCTGACCCTCCTTACTTGGTCAAAGGTCCTTCCTCCGTCCTTAAATAAATGTCACCGTTGATTTCTGTACCACAATTTAGACTCGATTTATAAAAAATACGTGAACATTTTAATCTTCAAATAAATTTATTTAGAAACTACATTCAAATATCTATATAATGATATTAATTATGTATCATAAATATTAATATATATATTTTTATATTCGGTCAAAGATGTTTCTGGGGAAGCGAAAACGACGGTCTTACAGGGACGGAAGGAGTAGATCACAGCCCAGTCCCCCCTGGCAAGAGCAGCTGCTGGGTGCTGGCCTGGTCTTGTGGTGGGCTTCTTTCTGTATCCATTTGTACGTCGGTACATTGGAGTGGCAGACGCGGCCATTACCAGAATGCGTACTCACTTTTGTCTCTTGGCTCCTGTGAATCACTTTTGTATCACTGAAGAGCTTATTGCTTTTCTCCGACTGGGTACTTATAGGTAGGGTGAAAATGCCAAAAATACGTGTAGTAAATACTTGCTATTAGTTGTTTTCAAAAATACTTGGTATTAGTATCCATAATATAGTACTACGTGCATATATATATATATATACATATTTATACCCTACACTAAAGACACCTATTTGATTTTGACTTATTACAAACTTGATGCAAAATAAAGAAACTACTATATTTATAAAACAAAATCAAGCAAGATTCCGTCTTTCATGGCGTCATGATTCTATTAAGAGAATCTTAGACATCAACTCCATCAGATTTCTTGTACTTCGATCGGCTATCATTTTCTGCTTTACTGTCTCTGAATCGGCATTGGCTTCTTATCCGTATTGGCATCGACTCCTTCATATTTTTTCCCTCATGACTCCTTGCAACTATTTTCGATTAAAAGCTTGTTGACCCTTTTCTCGGTCAACATACCGCAAACGCTAGATCACGTGTCACACTCCAAAATTTCTATTTTGAGCTGTGAATATTAAACACTAATTACATAAATGATTTTATTATTCTTTTAAAACTCTAACATTTATATTGTTATCAACTTAGATAGAGAAAATAAACTTCATTTTAATTAAATTTGTAACTTAATTTGACGCGGATTGTTGCTTTCATGCTGATTGCATATAATATTTTGATTAAAGAATGAATTCAAATTATTTTTAAAATCTGATTATATCTCAGTTATGTCTGATCTAGTATGTTAATCGCTATCATTTTCTTGAACTCTTCTCCAGCCAAAATCCTTAGTCTAATGCCAAATATTTTCTGGAACCCTATATTTATCTATCTATTTGTTGTTTCACGCCAATCCCTCTTTCCTTGTCCACTTCCAGGTGACCGTTTTATTTTCTTCTTACTTGTGAGGTGGACCTTGCTAATTCTTTTTTCATTGCCATTTCCATGTACGGTAACTAGAAGAAGCAAACCAGTTGGCCCTTCACGTTCTTTTCTGTTACTAATCAAGGCCTTAACCCATTCAGCTAATCTCTCTCTCGTCTCTTTTCTCAAACCGCATGGGCCAAGGCCCAAAGGCCAGCAGCTCCCACGCCAACGTCGTCGTATTCGACAGTGGCCGTTCCTCTGCCGCACGCCATGACCGCGCCCCCTTCAGAGCTCAAGAAAGTGCATTTTAAAATCCCATCCGTGTCCACTATCTTGCAAAATGGAACAGCTGCTCTAGTGGCTTTAACTCGTCCACCATGCCGACTACTCGTCTCGTCGTCGTCGTTTGGTCGATCTGTTTCCATGCTGATGTTATAGAAGGAACCCTGAACCGTACCTCTCCTTGTTCTCGTTCAGCAAAGAATCCTCTCTCACTATATTTCGATTTTCGACCAAGAAAAGGGCAAGTTCACGGAGGCCATATGATGGGAGCATGTCTGCACTGAGGGCAATCCCAACCCAATGACTAGGATGACGTCCATAGCATTAAATAAGATGCCATGTAGGACAAAAGATAATGTGGCAAGTGAGTTAATGAAGAAAGAGGAGGAAACCGGGTCTTGCATGAGACATGGTTTCTACACGCTATCCAAGACGAGATGAGAGAGGAGCATCATTTAATTTAGTTATAGAGCATCAGTGTCTGTTTTAGGAGGGTAGTGTCTTGTAATAGTTTCTTGATGATGTGGAGGCTATGGACATCACTTCTGCTGTCTTGGGTTGGGACTGCCCTGAGGGGCAACTAGACAATGTTCTGACGAAGCCGCGCTTGGGCGCGATCGGTTCTGTGAACACTTCGTGTCCAACTTGGGGTCGCTAATGTTGGCAAGGAACATCAAGTTTAGGGGGTGAATGTAAGTCTGTATAAACCTGTGTTCAGTTCAGTTAGTTGCTGTTACGGCTTATCCTGGTTGAGCGCCTCGTCCGGGCCTGAGACGTGCGTTGTTCATATTGTGTGGCCACGGCGCTGCATCCTCGGTGTGTGGGATGGCACACACAACTCAACGGGTGATGGCGCGCGCATGCATGAGCTTGACCGAGCCTGCCACTCTTTTTGTTCAGTTGGTTTTTCCCTCAAATAAAAGACATACGAAAAACGCTGCAGTAGTTAGCGCAGCACAAAAACACTTGGGGTGTTCATCTCGTTCAAGCACCTGTTCCTGTGTTCTTGAGTCCTTGAGTGCAATCTGATCTTGGCCGGAAGAAAACTGGGCAAGGCATTTGCAAACCAAATAAAGATCGAAGCTTTGGATAAAAATACCATGACAAGCTGCACCTTCTGCGCGCTATGAGAAACCAAGTAGTAGCAGTTGTCGCTGACCTGAGGAATTGAATCAGGGCCGCGTTTCTTTTCCGCTGGGCAATATTTTGCCAATGGGAATCTTACATGCATGAAGTACTAAATAAAGTTTATTTGCAAAATCTTTTTAGGGATGAGCGTAACTTTACGCGACGAATCTAATGAGCCTAATTAGTCTATGATTTACTACAGTAATGCTGCTACAGTAACCATTCTCTAATCGTGTGGTCAAAGGACTCATTAGATATCTCGCGAAATAGTCCAATGTTGTGAGGGTAGTTTTGTAAACGGACTTATTTAATACTCTTAATTATTGATCAAAGGGGCTGGCAAAACTTTGCCACCCCCAAAGAAACACGGCCCTGGGCATTTTCCAGAAGACTTATGCTGCTTCTCGGCAGTTTCCAAATGCGTTGTTTCGGCAAAGAATGAAACCAAATAAACTATTGCAAACTTTGGAACAAGTCGACTTCAGCAAAGATTTACCTGCATTAATTCCCAAATGCATGAGATGCATAGAAATATGGTTTAGTGCTAATCAGACGTCATATTGTTACCTAAACTCACCATAAAACACCAATATTGTGTTGACAATAAAACCAACAATGCAGTATAACCCGTCAATCCACTTCGAACAAAGAAACCATAAATGTCAGCACATATCAGATTGTGTGACCATAAGTATCCACTGATATTGTGTTAATGCATTTGGTAAAGTATTGCACTGGAATTGAAGAATTGCACATATTCGCTGATGTTGTGTGATAATATCCATTAACACTTATGGTCTTTTAATCTCTAAAGATGGATCAATATCCATCATGATCTTGATATTGCCCTTAGGCTGACTCCAATAAAGACTTGCAAATTTGGAAGGCAAAACGACATATGCCTCGCGTCTACAGTGCCATTGTTCCTCTTCCCATCCCACCGTCTCCAACAGCGGACATCCATTTGCAATTGCTCTTGTGCCAGCCGCTCGACGGCTGCTGCGAGTTCGTGCCGTCCGCGGGTGACGGCGCCGCCGCGCTGGCCTGCTGGCTCCACCTCCCCGGCCGCCACTACTCCTCCCACACGCAGCCATGCTCGACAGCTGCTGCAAGTTCATGCCGTCCGCGGGCGACTGCGCCGCCGCGCTAGCTGTGTCCCCGTCGCCGACGACCCCCACCGCTGGCGCCAACTCCTCCCGTTCCCGCCGCGCTGACCGAGTCCTCGAGCGAGGAGCTGCGCGGCCCCGCGCACGCGCACCCAGCGCCGGCGCTCACGCTCACGCCCCACGCGCAGCTGGCCGTCGGGGGCTCGGCCTCCGCTTCCCCGGCGCCGAGCACGAAGCGGTTCCGGACCAAATTCACGGCTCCTCCGCCCTCTCCCTCACGCGGCCTCGCATCGCCCGCCACCTCGCACCGCCCGGCCGGCCGCCGCGTGTGCGTGCTCGTCCCTCTCTTCCCCCGCCGGAGCTCCCTTCTCTTCCTCCCCATGCCGGTAGAGCTCCCGCCCTCTCCACGGACCTGGCCGCGCTCATATGCTCGACGAAGCGTCCCCTCCGAGCTCCGCCATGGAGATTGCTTCATCTGTTGGAGCTCTTGCCTTACGTGAACAGTGGACTCCGGTGAGGCAAAAATAGCTTTGCCTTTCTCTGTTGGAGTCAGCCTTAGACTGTCTCCAACAGCTCATGCATCCGGCAACCCATATGCAAAATGGGTCTCCAACAGTGTTTTTGCATCCTGAAAACGACCTCCAACAGACAACGCAAACTAGCGACCCATTTTGCGTCTTCCCCTCCACACGACGCAAAAAGAGTCCTCCCCTCCACGCGACGCAAAAAAAAGCGGCCGCTCCTCCCTCCCGCGGCGCGAGCTCCCGCGGTGGTCCCTCCCCCAGGCGAGCTCCCGCGGCGGCCGCCCCTCCTTCCCCAGCGCGAGCTCCCGCGTAGGCTGCCCCTCCCTCCCGGCGCGAGCTCCAGCGTCTGCGGCGGCGCGGCGAGGCCGGGGCGGCGCGGCGCACGGCGAGGAACGGCCGGGGCAGCGGCTCCGCGTGGGCACGGCAAGGTGAGGCCAGGGCGGCGGCGGCCGGGCGAGGGCGAGGAAGCGGAGCGCGGGGAGCGCGGCGACAGCGGGGCGAGGGCGTCCGTGACGCGGCCGGGGACGAGGGAGAGGGAGGCGAGCGCGGAGAGCCTGCGACCGCCGCGGAGGGGAAGGCCCGGCGAGGCCCGGCGCGCGGCGCGCGGTCGCCGAGGCGGCGTGACGACGCGGCCGTCGGGGAGCAGGGGACGCCCGCGAAGGCGCAGGGGTCGGCGGTGAATCCCAGGAGGCGAAGAAGCGGGAGCCCGGGAGGTCGGAGAGCGAGCGGCGCACGGCCTGGAGCGCCAGGTATTTCACCGGGTGCAGCGTCGCGGTCGCCGGGGGCACCGCCGCGGCGAGGAGCAGGAGCACTGGGAGGAGAGGCACGGCGCTGCGGCGGCGGCGACGGCTTCGTTCGTCGGGGGACATGCCTCAAGCCCTCAACGAGGCGAGGATGTGGTTGTGTGGCGGCGGCGGAGATGGAGAGAGGTGGCTGAGCGCTGAGCGCGGCGGACTGGGCGCGTCAAGGCGAGGAGCCGCGGCGACGGCGTGGCCAGGCGAGGAGCCCGTGGCGGGGCGCGGCAGGGAGTCGGTGGCAGGCGCGGGGAGCAGTTGCAGCGAGCAGTGGGCGGCGGGGGAAGAAGAAAAAAATGCATCCTCTGTTGGAGAAAGGGGATTTTGGGTGGGTGACTCATACACTGTATCGCTACCTAAAACGTGAAATAGGTCTTGATTTTGGGTTCTTTTGTTGGAGATAGCCTTAGTACCATAAAAATACATATGTATCATGCAATTTGCAACATGACTGATATTGCATATATCTAAAGATACTTGCTAGCTAAAAGTAGCGGTTCTCTAATAACGCCTTTTTGAAGGGAGTCATAGGATATCAACATATATCTACATGGTACTAAAAGACTCTTGACTTCTCATTAGATGAGTTAAGACATGATCATAGTGGTATATGAAGATATTGGCTAACTTATCCCCAATACCCATAAATGCCACATCATAGGTTGATTCTTGGTAGTAGTGTTCTCGACCTGTTCGGCTGGCTGGTGGCTGGTGCTGATTTATGCTGAGAGAAAAATACTGCTCGCTGGCTTGCTTGTGCTGATTTGTGTTGAGAGAAAAATACTGCTGGCCGGTTGCTGATAAGCCAAGCGAACATGTCACATGTGATTGTATGACTTTGAGTGATAAACTGTGATTTTATTAAATCATTAATCATTATTCAACAAGATAATGCTACTTGTACTGCTTGAATCGTAAAAAGGTTATTTGAGAGCAATCATCATATTGCCCACATAATGTTTATTCTCCTGTATTATAATACATTTGGGAAATAAACATATTGCAAATCAACCTTGCATTTGCTTCGCAAATTTATCTACAAAGTCTCTACCAATTTTCACACTTATAAGTGCTTGTAGAATTGGTATGCGATGACTTTGAGTTTTGCAAGGTTAAGGAGAGTCTCCTCATGAATTACAACGTGTTAAGCATTATATTGTACTCTTTTATTTTTATAAGTTTTTCCTCTCAAGGTTTTCATATGAAGTTTTCAATGAGTTAATGTCAATACAAGAAATATTTTATATCTCCTATTTTTCCCATCTAGGTTTTTAATGGAGGTATCCAAGACATATTATATAATATCTTCTCTAAAACTGTTTTGAGTTAGCAAGATGCAAGATCATATGTCTTATCTATTTTTCCCGCACGGGGATTTTTAGGAATGATAACTAAAGACATACTAGTTGTTCTTTGAATTAGACTATGAGTTTATTTCACAAGGGTTCAAATGGGACAATATATCATAGTTTTCTCCATATTTTTCTCATTTGGGTTTTGAGGAGTTTTACATGTTATTTCATTTTTCTTATATTTTTCCAATAGATTTTTTGGAAGAATCAATTAATACATTGATTTTAATAATGAAGTTGATCAAGGAGGAGTGTTGCTAACCCTTTCATATTGGTGATCAACACCAACAACCGCCGATGGCAGTTGCCAACGAAAGGGCCTCACACCCTTTCACCATGTCCACTCATCGTGTGTGTGTGTACAAACATATTAATGCAATACACAGAGAATTCCACTGTTGTTATTTGTGTCTCTCCTTTACATTGAGTACTTCCTACTCGTAACAATTAAACAATCATTTGTCATCGTACTTTACTAAGGCCGTGTACCCACATGGTGAATGTGCAAGGAGCAACTAAATTGGATGAGTCAAAATAGTTACTCTATGGTTATCGTTGTGGTGGAATTTCCACTGCAGAAACAAATATTTGTGCCGTGATAGGCAAATCCAACAGGTTTAAGTACTACGTTGTTAAATAATATTAACTTATTATATGTGCATAATATTAACTTATATGTGCATATACAACTTGTAAAAGCAGAATTTGTATATCAATCAACTGGAACTAAAAACAATTAGGCATTTAGGCCCTATTACCGTGACAGACATAATATTAGGTTAGCATACAGCTGATTGATACAAGTCTCGTTATTCATAAAAGCAGAATTTAGAATCTATGAGTTATTTTATTGTAAGGTTCAGAGACATATTTGGCTATAGTACGTACAGTATCAATCAACTGGAACTAAAACAATTAGGCCCTATTTGGATGTTGAGGTTTCTAAAAACCACAGTATCGATAAACTACGATTTTAAAAACGAAAGCTATGCAATACAGTAGTATATTTTGAAACTGCGGTTGTTCTCAGTTTTAGAGAAACTAATCACGAGTTTGGCTCGTGGTATGGACTGCAGTATTTCAATTCGTAGAAACAAGCCATATAGATATATAGTCTCATGTGAGCTTGTATCTTGCACTGACCCAAAACATTGATAAAACCAAATTAGCCAGAATAATGGGAAGAAAAAACACAGATCAGGAAGCATACACCCGAAGACTGATGTCACGTGAATAAATGTAGAGATCCTGCTCCCAAAGCGCGCAGGCTGAAGCGGCCGGCAACGCCGACTCCGGCTGCAACTCTTGCAAGCCAAATAGAAGGCGGTCAGCAGTATGTTATAACACAATATGCTAACCAGATGGTGAAGTTTTGATTCTGCGAGAACCCAAGTGATGGGATGAAAAAAGAGTGCGCATGCATGTTGTGAAAAAAATAGGACGAGATGCAAATTAAAAGGAGTTCCTTGCAAAGAAGTACATATATGCATGTCGGGTGCACGAGCCTCTATCGAGAAAAAGGGTTTTAGTACATCTGAACACCTTATGGCTTTCTAATACCTATATATTTTGTAAAACCATGGTATATATTCAAAGCTCCCAAAAATACTTATAGCATATTTGTCCGGATGCTGTGAATGCATGCGTATCTGGTGTGTGGGCCAATAATTAATTGATCACACCTATATGTTCCAAATAAAATCTCCATATTAATGATGACAACTTTGGAATCCTCTTTCTCTCCTGCTGTGCATTCGAGGTCCTATAAATGGAAGGAAGTTATTCTACAACTGGAAACTGCTAGTATATGGAAAGCAATTAATTTCACGCCAATACATAGCTGGTTGTGCCTGGTTTCACATCTATGCCAGCAAAATTTCTGAACCCATGGTTTCCTTCATCTAGCGTTGTATATATCTGGAATCATCTTTGCCTTCTCGACATCCCATTTCCTACTGATTTCATTACCAAACCAAAACAAGAACAAGGCCATAGAAAGAAGCATGTCGAGAACTCCTACAGATCCCCACTATTCCTGCTCCCCAAATCCAAGTGATAGCTCAGAAGATATTAACCAACTGGTTGATTCTTGGATTGTTTCTCCAGTAAGAGAGGAAGATGATGGAACATCTGACAGTGAAAGAACTGAAAGTTTTGGGCACATCTCAAGTGATGGATATGGTCACGTCATGGAGGCAGATTCTGGATATGACAAAGCAGGAGATCGTGCAAGATCAGATGCTCAGGTCAGTAAGATACCGATGCTCATTTTCTATTTTTTTTTTGAAAACGGAAATGTTTTCTAATATAACACTGTTGCTTTTCCTTAAACTTTGTCTAGATCTTTTTACTAGAGTGATGGATGTTATATACAACATGTATTACTTTAATTTCTGCAGAAACACGAAAAGAAGACACCACTGAAAACTGATCAGGACAAATCTGCTGTCTATAATGGCCACCAGGAGGTCATATTGCAAGGGAAAAGTGGCGTTTTAAAGATCCTACCACAAATTAACAAGAAGCTGGTCAAGGGTACTAGCGATGGCAACGTGGTGCCAACGAACACCAAGATGGATGGGGATACTGATGTCAAGATTATTCTGGAAAACACAGAGACGCTGGGGAAGACTGGTGATGGTATGATTCCAACAAAGAGAGGTTCAGAAGACAAAAAGGTAGTGACCGAGATGTGCAGAGATGATTAATTACATTCTTGATCCACCTTAGAATCACTATCAACATTCATGATGTTCTTTGCATCGTATGACATGCGATGATATGCAGTTACCATTTGTGAACGCTTTTTTGTTTCAGTTGTTTTAATTTACACAACTAGGAAATAGGACATTCACCTTAGTTCATAGCAATAGTTCTGATAGAGTGTGTCGAGAGCTTGTGTTGCTCATGTACCTGTTTTCGCAAATTTAATTCAGCCCCAAAGTAAGTGCCATGCTTATATATTGGCTGTTCATGAAATGCTTTATATCAGGAGTAGACTTGTTCTTCTTTATGAGTATTGTTCTGTCTATTTCCTTTGATTAATTCAATGTTTTTTATCAAGTGACCAAGTTATCTATAACTTTTCAAGTGATGAATATCCATGTATATTGACAACCAGTTGACCTTTTGTACTTAGATGGCACCTCTACCCCTGGTGATAAAGAAAAGGGAACGGTTACCTCTCCCCCAATGGCTCAAGGACTACAAATCCGAGGTAGCCGACTTAGATGGGTGGCTGCATGAGCAAATACATCGAGAAGATGATTCTGGGAGGAAAGACAAGGTCAGTATATCATTAATAATTCTGCCATGTTAAGGACAAGCTAATAATGTTTCAGTGCCCTTGAACTTCACCATACTAGTTAGTAGGGGTAATTTTGCAATGTGTGCATATAAGGTTGGATTCAATAAGCACATGGTAGAGATTTTATCTTATTCCAGAGAGTCCAAATTAGGTGATGGATTTATTGTTGCATTCACGCATGATTTTTATTTTTTCATTACCCTTTTATGCTAACATTCCGAATATGGACATTAGGCATGCTACCATTATTTTTACAAGGCATGCATTATTGTCATCCACTACACTCATACATTCATATTGTTTAAATGCAAGTAGTGTTGGTATTTGAGCCATTAAAATAAAGTAGAATTTGTTTTGAAGACTTTCCCAGTGGCTGCACTGTTTGGAGGTTAGCTAATTTCTGCACAGCAATAATAATGCACTCATGCATGTTCCTAAAATTTATCAAGCAGAAAAACTGTATGTATCACATGCTCCTTGTTGTCAATCAATTTGTTCTATATATGTGTTCCTCAACTAGTGCATGCGCAGAATTGTAAGAAATATAATCTAGGATCTGTTGATATATTCTTCTGTGCCATAAATCATTGGAACTGAGTGATGTGCAGTACCACACGGCGTGGAATTGAAAGACTTCCCAGTTTCGAGTAATCCAAGCATTGAAAAGGGCATACAGGCACAGAGATTTGATATCACTTCTACATGTTAAATTTATATCCTTTTCCTCTTTGTAGTACTACAAGCACAGGGATTATGTCCATACCTTCCGCTCCAAAGTTGAAGTTGAATACTTTCTGAAAACTGGAGAAGTTAAAGGGAAAGGTCTTCTAAAGAAGGTGAATATAAGCATATTTATAAACGTATTTAAATCACTTTTTTGTACAAGTACATTTATATATCATTATTTTTGTAATTACTTCATGAATTTAATAGTCTTATAATTTTCTCGTTCCATGCAGAAATCAGCTGATCCTAGTGGACAGAGTTCTGGTAATTTTGATTCCTTGATTCTATTAACTGTGCCAAATTAAAGAACTGTTAAATTGTTCTTTTGTGTGTAATGTGTGCACCTGGTGTGTGTCCTAGCTCATTGATGGAATGCTTCAATGTGTTGCAATATTTTATACATAGTAGTCTTGATAACACCAAATTTGTGCAAAAACATACAAGCAGTAATTAGTCATTTCAACTAGTTTGTAGCAGAAAAAAAATCATAGCTTACAATCAGCGGCTTTGATCATGCCACTGAATCCCTACTACATGTGCAGGTCCAAGGCGTTCAACAAAGAAAACGAAGGCAATGCCTGCGAGTGATCCTATTGAAAAGCCACAAGGTTTTTTCTTAACTAATATTGCTTGATGATAGAAATCCTCCTTATAAATCAAATTATCAGAACTCCTAATTAAGTTATGATACATGAATGGTAGAGGGCATGGGAAGGAAGCAGGATGCCTCGGAACTTCGTAGTTCCAATAGCTGTACATGCCAATTGGTTTTTTCTTTTTTTTGAATGGAAAGAAACTTAAATTAACTGACAGGCGCAGCAGAATCGCCTGCGACCAAATCCTAAATACAAATCGGCAAGCTCTCTAAAACTGGATCAGCCCTAGCCGAACACAAACTCCCAAAAGTAGCTAGAGCATGTGCTACCTTATTACATTCTCTAGGTTTATAAGACAATACTGAAACTAGGAAATCTGAATAATGCAGCTCCCTAAGCTCTGCAATCAAACCTCCACACAGGCTTGAGTCATAGGAATGAGTTTCAATCGCTTCCTTTACGATTAGTGCATCGGTGTCCAAAACTATTTTATTGATGCATAACTCCATGGCCATTCGACCCCCTTCAAACATGCTATTATCTCAGCGTGAAAAGGATCAAACACATAATTCAGTTACCTCTGCCTGCACCAACCATATCACCATCACTGTCGCGAATTATGAATCCCCATCCACCACTGTTGGAAGTATGACAAACGGACACATCACAATTAACCTTCAAAGCCCTCCTTTGGCTTCTCCCATATTCGTTGAATCCTCACAATTTTTCTGCAAGTATCACCTTTTTCCAAAAAAAACTTTATGATCTCTGCTAAATACATCTCACTTACGTGTGATAATGTAGCAACAGTACTCCTTTTCTCCCCTCCCTAATTCTGTTCCTTTCATCAAACAAAATCCACAATAATGAGATTGCTTTAGTTTGAACGTCACTTTTCATGCTCACTACAATCTCTTTAGCTGATTGCAGCTCTACTAACAGACATCGGATGTGCTCTAGATTTGTGGCTAGCCATAAGTCCTTAGCCAACTTACATTTGAAACAAAGATGTCCTCCATCTTCATGAATTCTGTCACTGACCACACATTTACTATGAATCCTCATGCCCGTGTGCTCTAATTAATTTCCCTGACAGCCATAGTATTATGCGCGAATCACCACAGGAAATGTTTTAATCTAGTTGGGATAGGCAACTTCCACACCTGATGCCACATTTTTCTCATCACCATTGTTTGTCATTGAGCCTGAGCCATTACCACACCTATCCCTTCTTTGCTTGTCACAAAACAATTTGGATGCTGAGCGAACCGAGAAAACCCCCTTGCTGTCGTAATGCCAGCATATGTAGTCATCCCAATTTTGGCAAACTGGTATTGAGAGGATTAGTCTGGCATCCTCCTCACAGAAAAAATCCCACACCAGCTCCCCATCCCATAGCCCCGTGATCGGACAAATTAGGTCAGCAACCCTTTGCAAAGTGATTTGTCCCCTAGCAGTGATCGGACGGCGTGTTATACTTCTTGGTGGCCAAGGGTCTTTTCATATATTCAAACTTTCTCCTCTCCCCATGCGCCATATCATTCCTTCTCTCACCAGCTGCACACCCATAAGGATACTACTCCAAGTATACGACATACCTGATTTTGGTGAGGCATCCACGCAACTACAATCCGGAAAATATTTCGCTTTTGGCAAACAAGCACATAATGAGTCTGGATGTTGGATAATTCTCCATGATTGTTTTGCGAGCACTTCTATGTTAAAAGCATGAATGTCCCTAAAGCCCAGTCCACCCATATGCATGCTTTGGCACAGTGTTAATTTCTCCCAACTCAACCAGTGCATACCATCTCCCTTGTCGTGTTTGCTCCACCAGAACCGTGCAATCATCACACTTATCTGGTCGCACTAGTTTTTAGTAATGTTAAAACACCCCATGGCAAATGTGGGTATGGTCTGAGCCACCGCTTTAATCATGATTTCTTTCTCAGCTTTTGAGAAAAGCTTTTTCCTTCCATCCCTGTATTCGCTGCGATACCTGATCTTTGATATAAGCAAAAGTCTTTGATCTAGCTTGTCCAATATGTACTGGTAGCCCCAAGTAGCGATCATTCATCGTCTCCTTTGTCACTGCTAACACTTGTTTGACCTCTTGCCTTCACCTCTCCTCGTATTCGACCTAAACAGGACGGCAGATTTATCCTTGTTATTCATTTACCCCGAGCAACTCTCATATGGATCAAGAATTCTTTGTAACTGTGTAGCGTCCTTGTTGTTGCACGAATAAGAGTAAGACTATCATCGGCGAACAATAGATGAGAAACACTAGGAGCTCCTGGGCAAACCTTTAACTCTGGCAATGAGGCCATCATTTTCAGTTTTGTTAAGTAAGGCTGAAAAACCATCTGCACATATTAAAAATAACTAAGGAGGCAGGGGGTCCCCTAGTCTCAATCTTCTCTCCGGTGTAAATCTCTCTGATAGAAATCCTTTTACTTTAACTCTGTAAGAGACTGTAGAGATACTGTTCCTAATCAACCCGATCCACCTGTCATGGAAACCCATCTTACTCATCATGTCACTCAAGAAAGACCAATCCACTCTGTCATATGCTTTACTCATATCAAATTTCACAGCTGCATACCAAGTTTCTCCTTTCCTTTTATTTCTCATATAGTAGGACAATTCATATGCAATAATAATATTATCTGAAATCAACCTTCTTGGGACAAAAGCACTCTGTGATGGTGAACTAATATCATCCAGTGTACACTTCAATGTATTTGCCAACACCTTTGATATAATCTCATATAAAACATTACATAAGCTTATGGGCCTATCTGAAACTTTTTCCGGATTTTGTACCTTGGGTATCAGCGAGATTACCGTATCATTCCACCCCTCTGGCATATTGCCTCCATTCTGCACATATACATCACTTCATCAACAATTTTATCACCCACTACAAAAATGTTTATAGAATAATGCCAGCATTCCATCTGGCTCCGGAGCTTTTAGATCACCTATTGAATCAAGAGCAAGTTTTATATCTTCTGTATAAAACTCTCGCAACAACTTCTCATTCATAGGTGGTGTAACCCTTTGCGAAACAGCATCAAGAAGTTGTGATGTCCCACCGTTTGCCACCGATTTGAAAAGCTGCAACAAATAGTTAGAAAAAATCTCCTGCTTCTCTACTTCATTTTCCGCCCAACCCCAACGCTCCTTCAAACACCCGATTCTGTTCCTCCTCCTCCTCCTCTCCGAACACACAGCATGACAAAAATGCTGTATTTCTATCTCCCCTTTCCATCCACTTAACATGAGCTCTCTGCCTCCAATATAAATCAACTTGTTCTTCCAACCTTTCCAATTTGAAACGTAAAACAGCCTCTCTCTCCCCACATTGGTTGCATGTACAAGCCAATTGGTTGCATGCAAGAGTGTTGGCCTACTGCCCCTATCTGATAGGAATACTCAGGAAAATAGGAAATTAGATGTCTGCCTTCAAGAAACGCATAGGGCTTAGTAGAGCGGTCATCATTTTTCTCCATGGGGTCCATTAAATATCTCAGATCAAGATGTCTTGCATTGTTATGCGTCCTCTAATGGCTAAGTCAGCTGCTAGCTCATACATTTAGAAAATCGTGTAAAAGATATCTCCTCCACCAACTAAGGCCTACTCCGATGGTTACGGTTTTAACTACCTCATAGATTTTTTTTCTCATATGTTAATAGAAAATAGAGAAGAATTATCTATTGATCATGAGATTGTATCATAAACACTTTGAGATTATGTGTGGGGTCATTCATATTATGAGATATGTGCTAAGAGACATGACATTGGAAGTTTTTGTCTCTTAGAGTGCTTAGAGCTAGATACTAGCTTATATCATTGGAGGAGGCCCAAATTATCAAGATGGTAGTCCTAAAACTCATGCATCACATATGTGCACTTCTAGTTTGAAATCCATTTGAACATAGGAATTCCACAGTAATTCAGGTCCCATTAGTTATATTACATTAGGAATCTATGGGACTCCTGAGTTCCGTATCAACATTCATAAATTTAATTTCTGATAGTATGCTTTCGGAGTATCATTTTTTCACTAAATCCACTTGTGTAAAATATGCAGGTTTTAGTTGGCCGACCACAGGAGAGATGGCCCCAAACTCAAGTAAACTTCCGCGTGGCTTTGTGTAATCCCATCCGGATATGCAGTCAATAACTTGTTCAATACAAGGCACAACAATTTACCATCAGCATGGAATTGTGAGATATACTAAATGATCCAAGTAGTACTCAAAAGTTAGCTTTCCTTGGACAATCGTATTTTTGCTATGTTTGATTTTATGATGAACTAGTGTTGGAATTATAGCTGTTATATTTTTAAGTATGGCTGTATGTTTTGCTTATTAAATGTGTGGCTGTCTGATGGAAATAGTGGTAATATTGGACATCTTCCTAAGTTGGACTATGGCTGTGTTTATTTCCAAAAAGGGAGTGACAAAATTTGACGAAACCGTCACATCGGACACTGTAGCACTTTTTGTTTGTTTGTGGTAATCGTTGTCTGGCTCAAAATATTCGTCTCGTCGCGTACATTAAAATCATGCAACTAGTTTTTTATTTACCTACGTTTATTGCTCCATGCATGAGGAGAGAGATTTGATGTGATAGGTGATAGTAAAGTTTGGAGAGAGAATTTTTAGAATCTGGGGAAGTTAGCGACACAACCTATATATAAGTTTGACACTCTAAAAATCTGGTCGGCTATTTTAGAAATAAATTTATAAAGATATACAGGGGAAAGAATAAACTAACATTGCCACGACGTTTTAGGCAGTTAATGCGGCCTCATTCCCAGAATGGTGACAAACCTACACAAGAAAATACAAAGATCATGTGATAATCAGAGAGCGGATAACCAAATTCTCCTTGGCTTTTGTTTTATAGCTTTCTGCCTTGCTGTACAGATCGATCTCCCTGAGTTTTGACCAGTGAGCACTATAGAATACGTACTAAATATGTTCTGAGATTTCGCACTAACAGAAAGGTTAGGTGCCTGAGTTATATTGGTCCTTTCTCGATAATGGCATAGCATGTTTCCATGTTTTAAAAGTATTTTCATTGATGGATCTCGAACACCATGTTGACTTGGAGCCAATGATCATTGAGCATATGACTAGCTTTCAAGGTCCATTCTGTTAGGATTCTAGATCGGAGAGTGTGTCAAGATATTGAACATTCAAGCATGTAAAGATTCTTTGTAAAAATGAAACTGTGCATGAAACCACTTGGGAGCTACAGATGTTGGACAAGTACCAGGAGTTAGCTCACATTTGAAATTAACTTGACTTTTTGTCTAAATTATGTTTATTCTTTTTCTTCACTATTCAAAAGAATGAATTCGAGAATTCTATTGAATGGGGAAGTATGCAATACCACAAATTTAACCTAATATATATAGAATTCCTCATCCTATTCACTAGATGTAATTATATATCGACGACATCATAGAACCAAACAAGCAACAAGAGAACCAAATCCTAATTCCAATTTGACAACTAAACTAAATCAACCATAAGCCCTATAATCATGAAGAATTCAAAAGCCAACTCTTGACCATGAGCATGACTGATGTATATGTTTGACACTATAAAGGTTACACACTTCATCTATGAGTCATGTTTCCCATTACGCGTGACATTTCCTAGGTGATCAGCCAAGGTCACACTAGGATACTACAAGGCATTTCCAAATTGTTGATTCCCATTATAAACATCTACGGAGGATTTGCAGCCTTCCATAACTTTGAAGACCCCAAAAGCCAACACTCGCGCCACTTAAACATCCAGCAACGTAAAGAAACGGGACTATTAATTATGTCACACGTTCACCACCATGTCGTTACTAATAAAATGACCACACCAGTTATAATTTCTTATTCTATTAATCAGGTTTATATCCATCATCCACCCACCCAAAACATGACTACAAACTAAACAATAATAATCTACCCAACCTAACTAGGTTTCAAGTAATGTAAAATGAATAGCTACTCCCTCCGTCCCATAATATTAGCATTCCAAGCATTCAAACTCAAGAAACAAGACATCTATACCCCTCATTTTACACTACCCACCAACTCTCACCTTACCTACCAACCCATTTGATTTTGTCTTATCTGTAGGAATGCTTACATTTTGGTAAAAAATTTGAACCCTACAAATGCTTACCTACTGGGATGGAGGGAGTAGTAAAGGAATGTGCACTAGCATCAGCGCAACAAATAATGTTTATACCTGAAGGTGTGTGAGTACCGCGAGCAGGATCTGAGGGAACCCCCATTTAGAGATTCGGCCAGGGGTGTTACACACGATGAATTCGGGCTCTAGTTCTTGGGTGAATGGAAAAATGAACATAGAGATTTAGACATGTTCAGGCCGCCCTGAGGCGTAATACCCTACGTCCTGTGAGTGATGTGTATATTATGGTTTCTGGGATATGATCCTTTTACATGTTGTTTTCCTCCTCTATTTATAGCCCTTCCCCCCTGATGGGGATGGACTTACCGCCTTTAGTGTGAACGCGGTGGCGCCCTATGCCTAAATGCTGTTCATGCCGAGTGTCAGGCATTTTTTTGTTGGAGACCGCGTTCTACCACCCTGGGAAGATCCCGGGGCCTCGGGGTCCCGGGGTACTCCGGGTTGTGAGCATCCCGAGCTGTCTGGGTTCTCGTTCCCCTGCCCACTGTTGTGGTTTATGGTTCACTGTAAAGGCCCCTTTTGAGCCACAGGTCATGCGATGTGATGGGCCTTGGATGGGAGGGCATGTACTTTCATTGATGACAACAGGGCCACCCGAGCACACGCCTCCCCCGTAATCATAATGTTTTACGGGGAAGGTGCATCATCCCAGGGCCATGTCAGTGTTCAGTGGGGCAAGCGCCTCGATGGTGTCATCGGAGGGAGTACCTTCTCCCTTAATGAAACCCCAATCGGTCATGGTCCTTACCCAGCAATCCGGCCGGCCCAGGCCTCGATGCTTCCACTCTTGCGGTTGGGCCTTCTTCCTCTTTTTGTCTGGCCCAAAGGGGACCCTGGCTCCCTTGGCGCTAACAGTAGCCCCCAAGCCCACACATAGACTTCTCCATTTTCTCCTGGCTTCCTCGCGGTTTTATGGCCGCAACCGCTTGGGAGATCGTGCCTATCGCCCTGGGGGAGGCCACCGCTTGGGATTCTCCAGGATTCTCGCGTAGTCGGACCACTTCGGTTGTGCCCACCTTGCTCTCAAGGTAGGTCCCATGGAGGGAAAAGGGTTTCCACCCCATCACTTTCCATCTTCTCGTCTCCCTCGCCTTCGTCTTCCTCGCATCCTCGCTCCGCCCAATCTTCCTCCATGAGACGCCATAGTTCCCAAGAAAGCAGCCGTCAGGTGCTAGACTTCAGCTCCTCGACCATGGACGCCATTGCAGTGGCGAGGGCGAGGGGCTTGGTCAGCACCGACCCCGTGCTCCGCGCTGGCACGTCGTCCCCATCTTTCGGGGGTCTGTAAGATCGGGGTCTTCCTCCCCTTCTCGATGGAGGCCGTGCCCCCATTCTCCCCCTTCTGCATGGTGGAGCTTGATGCCTATGGCATCAATCTGGTGCACATAGCACCCAATGTCGTGGTGATCTTGGCGATCTTCGCACATGTGTGTGAGGCCTTCGTCGGGGTGTGGCCGTTGGTGTGCTCCTCTTGCGCCATTTCTTCCACCTTTTCTACGTGGAGCCAGTGTCACCTAGCCCAGGTGCGGCAGCTCACCTACGCACGGTGGGTGGGTGCTACTTTCGGATCCACACTAAGCGGCATCTCACCTTCATCGGTCTGGCCATCTGCAGTAAGTGGGACAACTGGGAGCGGCAGTGGCTGTACATGGAGGTGGACGCTGCGGCACCCAGGCTCAATCTCCCCACTAGGCCTCCGATGGTCATCCTTGCATGGACGAAAGCGCCAGTGATGGACATCGCGTGGAACCCAGTCTTGGCCAGGTTCATCAGTCTCTAGGACCGGGGCTTGACGGCGGTGATGGTGGGGCTAGACTTCTTCCGCCAGCACATCCCCCCACAGAAGGCTCACATGCATGGTGCATGGCTCTAAACCAGTGATGACGATAGAAGCTACATTGCAAGCGCGCGCCACCTTCAACCCCTCAAACGTCATCGTGGAGGCTTGGTTAGCGCAGGTACTGGAGGTGCATGATCCCACCACAGCCATGCTACCAGGGGAGATCCTTGCACCGTGTGATGACCCCAAGCACCATGTCATGATGGATGGGATGCCGGAAACCGACACGCTGAGGTTGGTGGTCATCGGGATGCCGCCGCCTACGATAGAGGTGCCACTTCCTGTCATCGACGTGCCGCTACCCCCGCCTGTTGACACCAATTTTTGTACCAGCGGCCAAAAGGTATGGTCAGAAAAATTTAGCCGATACAGCTGACGTTCAACGTCGAAGTTAAGGCCACAGCCGATGGAGTCAACATGATTGAAGTTGACTTGACAAAAGCCGATATGAATGGAAGACGATAGAGTTGGTCGACTTATGTAGCGGTGTGGCCATACCGAGTTCGACTTATTTAGGTAGTTTTTGTATTAGGAAAAGTTTTGTTTCTTGATGGTCAAGTTTGTAAGTTGTAATCGACATGGAGTCTGGATCTTAGACTATAAATTGCGGCCTAAGGGCTATGTAGAAAGTTTGTACACACCAATCAAAGAAACAATTTCATTTTCTCGCATCGCATTTACTTTTGAACCCTAATTTTAGTAGATTCAACGAGTTCTTCCGAGTTCGTAGGGCTGCATCATCTTGATCTTCGGCTTGCTTGTAAGTTCTGCTTTTACCTGGTGCTCTCTACGCTCTTTAACTATTGGGTGTATCATTGTGGTTTCATCTAAATCCCCTAAAAGTTATCGTAATCGTTAGATTATAAGTTCAAGCATATTGCTTTTATCTATATCTAGCTATTACACCAATTTATCGAACGTTATTGTTCAGCCAATCAGATTAGCCTATTTAGGTTATTTTGCTCTGCTCTGTTGTTTCATTCAAAGTTATCGATATCTACTAGATATTAATAGATTTATTTATTTATTTGTGTTAAGTTTTAGTTTTTATCACCAATTTATTAGTCTGCATTCGAGATTCATATCAACTCTCAAGCTTTTAAGCGCATAGCCGATCTGTGCTTGAATTTAGACTTTAAACCATCATCGGCTGATTTTAGCCGATCTGATCTACAGAAGGGCAGTTCAGAATCATAGCCGATCTGTGAATTTTACACAATTTTATCCCTTGTAAATTACAGGTCAAATTGACTGGCAGCCCTAAACCTCAAGCTTATTGGCTCATCATCGAAATGAAGCAGAACTTCGTGGCTGATCGTGCGTTCACGCATATTGGCATCATCGACTTTTTGCGTCAACACCGCCATTGCGGATCTGGCTCCATTTACGGAAGAGCCGTCGTGGCAGTGTGAAAACCCAAGAAATTAGAGTCGGAATTAAAACAATTTGGAGCACAAATAGACTTTAAGCATATGTTGACCAAAGTCAAACTTAATGTTGACTTCATAATCTACCAAAAGTTGACCAAGCCAAATTTTTAATTATTACTTTAAGGAAGCGATCAAAATCATGGGAAGTGACCACAAAAACTTTGTTCACTAATCCAAAAACGAGGAGTCAAAGATTTAGGGTAATTTGATTTTTTTTATTCCAAACTCAAGTTGAAAGCGAGGCTACACTTAAACCTTGGTCAAACGCTGTTGAATCCTGGTCAAACCCCTTCTTCTCTCTCCCCTCCCCTGTTTCTCTCCCTCGCCGCGTGCTCCAGCCGCGCCGCAGACACGCCGCGCTCACGCGATCCCCCGACCCTTGCAGCAGTCGTGGCACCCTGCCGTCGCGCCACGAACGCTAATCCGCTAGCCCACGCTAAGCCCCAGCCCACGCCAGCTTGCTCTTGCTCATGCGTGGCCACGCGGCCGGCGAACCCCGACGGCCGTGCCAGACCAAGCCGCAGCCGCCAAGTGGCCCCCAAGGCTTCGTTCCTAAGCTTCCTCCCCTTCCCAGGCGCCTATAAAAGGACCCCCGAGCAGCTCAGAGCGAACCGGAGCCGCTCCACCACGCCATTAGCGCCGCCGTGGAGCACCTCACCATGGGCAGCCTGCTGCGCTGCACCACAGGTCGAGTCGAGCCCACCGTTGTGATCCCTGTACTCCAGTACAGCTCACCGGCCCTTCAAAACCCCTCCCCCGCTGCTCCGGAGCTTTCCCGACGCTCGCCGTCGCCGCCATCCGCCGCCTCCGCGCGGACAGCTTCGTCCCTGCTGTCTCAACCCTAACCGAGCACACCAATGGACTACATTCCACCTCAAGAGGCTACCTGACCTACTCCTCGAGCTCCCAGACCATCACAGCACCGGCGCGACCTCGCCGGAGCACCCTAGACCCGCCTCGCCGGACCACTCCACGAGACCGCTCACAATCGAACCGGGGTGAGCTCCTGAACCCCCTAGGCTAGATCTAGTCGTGAGTCGGGCCCCACATCACCGGAATTGTGCAAGCGCCGTCGCCGGCCGGCCAAGGACCTACGTGTTAAATTTAAGAAACAACAGGGGCTTGAACGAAAGAACGCGGGACCTAAATGTAAAACAAACATAAGTTTTTGTTTAAAACTCAGCGCACTTTGAAAATAGTTTAAAAATCATATAAAACTCATAAAAATACAAACTCAATTTTGTTGGACTCGGTGAAGCTACGTCTAAAACTTTTGCAAATAGAGTATATGCTAACCTCATATATTCAGTCCTTCGGTAGTTGTTGCACTAACGTTTTACAGGAATCATGTCGAAGCTTATCGCCGCACTCCGTCGCTCTACCCGGCTTAGCCGCCGCATGAACAATGCTGGGAGCTCCCCAGCCCCGTCCCGTGGCTCGAGCCGGATGGACACTAACAAACACGAAGCAGCCGGCTCGGGATGGGGTCATGCCACGCCCCCGGCCAGGCAGCTCCTGAGCGTAAACGACATCAACCTTAGGACGGAGCGGGAGCAGAACACCTTCACTGAGGTTTGACTGAAGGAGTTCGAACACACCCGTGTTTTTGAGCAAGACTTGCTCAGGAAAACGGGTATGGACGAGAAGTTCCAAGAGATTCTCCAGGCCATTGGCTAGGAAAATTTCTGGCACATCAACGAGGAAGGTTCATCCTTACTCACCATTGAATTCCTTTCGACTTTGGTTCCAGAAAATGGGGGGATTCGCTTTCGATTTTTCAACCAAGAGTTCTTTTTCCCTTGGAGGGATTTAAGTTCAAGTCTCGGTTTTGCGAGTCGTTGTTCTTTAGACCCGAACAAAGCTTTGAAAAGATTTGATCGGGCTGCATTTTGGAAAAAAATTTCGGGAATCACCAACTGTCATGCACCTCGCACGAACCGTATTCATAACCCCACTTTGGTTTCATGCATCGATGGGTGTCTATGACGGTGTTCCCCCGGGCAGATTTGTGCCCTGTTAACACAAATGAGTTGCGGGTTCTTTTTGCTATGGTCAAGCAAATTCCTTATTCGCCTGTGAAGGATATGGTTAGTCACTGGTTGTCTCACATTTCTCATGTGGGTAGCATGGCGATGACTTCCTTAGTCACTCGCCTCGCGAACCATCTGGGCGTTCTTCAAGACGCCCGGCTCACGTACATTGAGACAGCGCGTTCTGTCGTGGATGCTGAGCACTTCGTGCAAGCCCACATGATATGACAGACGCCTTATGCAATGTTGGTTATGATTTACGTGGCTATACAACCAAAGTGCCTTCGCCTTGTGCAGCACTGAGGTTGTATACCACCCCTAGACTAACTCTTCAATTGAGGACCGAGTTGGACGACTCTCCACCTTGGAGGGAGCCCGCTCGGCACAACGCTGCAGATGATGAACCAGTCACGAGGGGACGAGCCAGGCGTGACGCTGGGGTTCGCCACCTCACAAGAGCCAGAAGATGCACCACAAATGCCGCACCGACATACTTCCGCTTTCGAGGCCACCTACGACATGTACACCGGTGGTGGGACGTCCGAAGCAGGAGGCTCTCGGCAACACCAGGAACCGAACTACTTCGCCTCAGGACGCTGGGACTACGGCCAGGACACGGACTCTGAGTGGTCTGGGAGCCGGTATGCACGGGGTACGACAGTGCCTCCCAGCCTTACTACCCTGGATACTCGCAGTTCGCGCGCTTCGACTACGGCTGGGAGCTGTCCTACATCTCCGACCGAGTCGAGCTCATCGACGATCGTACCCGAGAGATACAAGACACGCTAGCCCGCCATCAGTACCACCAAGAGAATAGCGGGATGGTAGCATCCATCCAGCACGACGTCCACGAGCAAGCGGACCAGCTAAACTAGTACCTTTCAAGGCTTAATCCCTACCAGTGAAGAGTCCAAGCTTGGGGGAGGACCCCCATTCAGGTACGTCTCGACTTACCCAGCAATTTGATCATTCAATTGCATTCTCCTTTCCCTTCATATTCTAGTTTGCATCTAAAGAAAATGATAAAAAAGAAAATACCAAAAATATTTCCCTTGAATAAAAGTAACTCCCAACTATGCATGGAATGAAACATATGCCTCTCACTTTGGAAATGATGAATAGTTGCTCTGTCATTAATTTTGCAAGTACTTTGTTGCAAGTAGTTGCTTGATAATGCTTGAGTTATTTGGCATGAGTAATAATGAACCTAAAAACCTTGTGGGAGCACATGCTTTATTCCAAGTCTATATTGTTGTGGGGATTGATATAATGAGACTTTGGTTGAGTTCCATTTCTTCTCTTAGTACGGGGAAAATCTCGGAGATTTATGCTTTAAAAATGAAACAAGTTCCTCATTGCTCAAAACACCTACTAGAGCTATATGATAAGCTTAGTTGAAAATTTCTACTCATATGCTGCTTGTTATCTTAGTGATCTTTGTCAAAATATTGTGACCTTTGAGTGAAGCTTTCATATTCCTAGAGATCGAGATCCACGTACACACACCACCTCTCACTTGCAATTCCTACACTGGTAGTTAGCAACCATTTTCCATCATCCATCCACAAAAATAAATGCTCCATGTTCTATGATTTCCCTCTCCAAATATTCTTGATTGAGACATGGGCTATGCGAAAAAAGAGCATGCCAAGGAAGCATGGCAAAAATAAGAGAAAAGCATGCCAAAGAGCATGGCAAAAAAAAAGAAAAAGAAAAGCATGCCAAGTGACATGGCAAAAATATGAGAATAAAAGATAGCGCATGTTGTCGAAAATAAATCAAGGAGTTCCATCATATTTCATTCCACCATATCCCACTCCATATATCCCACACACTTGCACTTCTCGATCTTAAGGTATGATTTGTTTCGTCAAAGATCCAGTCTTTGACTTAGTAAAATATAAGATGCACGCATGCCTTCATCCTTTGTCCCTGAGCCACACAAAAAGCCATATTAGATGTTAGGATGAAAAAGAAGGCACAAGCCTTTGGTGAGGATTCAAATACACTTGAGTGATTGAGTGTGCCAATGAAAAACAATTTGTATTTTTCAAAACTTGTGAAAAACTCCGAGATGGGATCCTGAAAAGAGTAGAGTGGAATAAAATTGATTTTGAACTATTCATCCTTTCAACCGCCCAAGATAAGGAGATTGTTATAAGCCCCATAGGTAAAAAGGTGATTTAAAACTTTGCCTATGATTCAAGTAAATTTGAGTACTAGTTGGTTATAAAGTTACCTGCAAAAGAAATGACATTATAGCAACTCCTGATCCATCGAGCCTAAGTTTTTATCTTTGCTCGAGGACAAGCAAAGAGCTAAACTTGGGGGAGCTTGTTGGCGGTCGTTACAACCCAAATCCGACCACCAATACTCGGGAATAAATGAGGTTTTATGCAACATTCCATGTACTTAGGTTTTATTTCTAATAAAGTTCCACGAGTTTTGGTGAGTGTCACTTGTGCAGGTACAATTACGACAAATACGCGCTATTGGAGCCGAAATTGACCGAATCGGCCCAACGACTCCGTTCGGCCGGTTACCCCCCCTAGTCATAATCAGTGAGAAGCACAACCGGGAGCTGTCCACGTCAAGCGACAACACACACGACACGTGGATGGCCGCCACATCAACTTGGACCAATGCCACATCACCACCTGGGCCCGCACGACATGAACCCCAATAAGGTAAGGCGGCCCAGGACAGCCTGGACGCAGAAGCGGTGCAGGGGAGGGCTGGCCACGGGCCGGGCCCGTTCGGCCGAACAGGTCGGTTCGGCCGAACCGACCCCCCCTGCCCAAACCGCCTCCAGAGATGTAATCCTGGCCCTTGGTGTAGATGGCGGTGGATCCACTGGTTCGGCCGAACCGGGCAGTTCAGCCGAACCAGGATCTTCGGCCGAATCAGGGGAATCTCCCCCCTGGTTCCCTTGGCCGGTACTCCACCTCAACCGCCATGTCCAAGCTATAAATACAGTGTCCAAGTGCCGGTTTCACACACACCAAGCCAAGGAGCTCTCTCATTCCAGTTGTTCTAGTAGAGTTAGGATAGTTTAGTTGGGAGTTAGAGTTGAGTCGAGCTGTGCCTCGGAGGTTCCGGAGTCGTCTTCAGAAGCTCTGGTAATAGCTCTTGTATCTTTTACTTTTCCTTTTGCAAGACTTTAAGTTATCAATATAGTTATCTTTATCTTCTTGCCTTTGTCATTTATATCTTGCTTCTACTTTATTCTAGTTGCAACTATATCTTGTTTAGACTATAGTCAGTTATAGTTCTAGTGCTTGTAGTCTTGTTTAAGTCTTTGCAGTGGCGGAGCCAGGATTAAAATTCGCCTATGGCGAACGTACCACTACTTGTATTTGTATAAAAAAGCATAATATGATCAAAGTTCACAATTATATATATATATATAATCATTATATATAAATTCACTATATTTCAGCTCTGGGGTCATAATTATATGAAAATAATAGACATTGGTAAGTAAACGATTAGATGAACATACTGTATAAGCACTAAGTACGACGAGCTGGCCGAGGAAGATTCATCCTCCGATGTTTCAAGGCTTGAAAGCGCTTCATGATTGTATCATTATCAAGTCCTTTAAATATCTCCTTCTCAGTGTAGCATACCATTAAATAATTGAGCCATTCATCATCCATCTTATTGCGCCGTTCGGCTTTTATAATTTTCATAACTGAAAAGACTCTTTCCACAGATGCCGTTGCGACTGGAAGGAGCAGTGCTAGCTCAATTAGACGATAGACCAATGGAAACATCACATGCCTTTTAGTTTCAACCATCTTCACTGCCAGACTCCCAAAATCACGGCAATCATTAAATTCATCAACTCTTCTAACATGACGAATAAAGGTTTCAAGTGAATCCTTTATATTTGAAACATCATCAGTAAAGAAGTCAGCATCATACATCCCTGCAACTTTGACAAGCTTGTCCACATTGAACTGAGCAAAAGAGTCTCTTGGATCAAGACAAGAAAAGCTTACAAGTAAATCAGAAGAAACTTCATTGAATCGATGATTCATCTCTGTGTTTATAGCATCTACAACAGCATAGAAGGTGTCCACGCGATAATGATGTGACCATTATCCCTTTTTCTTGCCTGGAACGGCCCCATCTTGGTCTTGGTGCATCCATAGATGGTATCTCAATTTTCTTTGCATTACAAAATGCTTGAACTTCA
>OAMR01000282.1:1308431-1344146 GCA_900205405.1 Echinochloa crus-galli | reverse complement strand
GTAAATAGTTCCTCCCAGCCATCATCCTCAAATCAACCAATCGTGCTTTCACATCAACAAGCAATGCATGGCTTGAACAATATTTTGATCTCTCCGTTGCAAGCATTGTGACAACTCATTTGTAATGCAGAATAATTTTTAGCATCATCTTCATAATGAACACGAAGTCAAAACTTTCCATTATGTGTACCAAACCTCCAGCATTGTTTGCACGCCGTTTTTCTATATCAACAAAAATCAACACCGGCAGAATAGCATCCCACATTGACTCAATACGAAGTAATGATTAAAGTGAGAGCCCATCTAGTGTCACCAGGTCTAACCAAGCTAGTCATTTGATGCTGACCTCTCCCTGAAAGTATCTCTCCACTGTCCAATCTATCCAAAATATTTCATGATGCTTCTCGTTAAAATCCTTCCTCTTGCAGGAGGCACCAACATTGGTTACAACCAAATGACATAGTCAAAAAAAATCCTTAATGCCTGCGCAACATTCACTGACAGCAACCACTACCAATTGCAACCGGTGTGCAAAGCAATGAATATAAAATGCATATGGATTTTCATCACGAATTAGTTTCTGCAAACCATTAAAATTAAAATTCGCCTATGGCGAACGTACCACTACTTGTATTTGTATAAAAAAGCATAATATGATCAAAGTTCACAATTATATATATATATATAATCATTATATATAAATTCACTATATTTCAGCTCTGGGGTCATAATTATATGAAAATAATAGACATTGGTAAGTAAACGATTAGATGAACATACTGTATAAGCACTAAGTACGACGAGCTGGCCGAGGAAGATTCATCCTCCGATGTTTCAAGGCTTGAAAGCGCTTCATGATTGTATCATTATCAAGTCCTTTAAATATCTCCTTCTCAGTGTAGCATACCATTAAATAATTGAGCCATTCATCATCCATCTTATTGCGCCGTTCGGCTTTTATAATTTTCATAACTGAAAAGACTCTTTCCACAGATGCCGTTGCGACTGGAAGGAGCAGTGCTAGCTCAATTAGACGATAGACCAATGGAAACATCACATGCCTTTTAGTTTCAACCATCTTCACTGCCAGACTCCCAAAATCACGGCAATCATTAAATTCATCAAATCTTCTAACATGACGAATAAAGGTTTCAAGTGAATCCTTTATATTTGAAACATCATCAGTAAAGAAGTCAGCATCATACATCCCTGCAACTTTGACAAGCTTGTCCACATTGAACTGAGCAAAAGAGTCTCTTGGATCAAGACAAGAAAAGCTTACAAGTAAATCAGAAGAAACTTCATTGAATCGATGATTCATCTCTGTGTTTATAGCATCTACAGCAGCATAGAAGGTGTCCACGCGATAATGATGTGACCATTATCCCTTTTTCTTGCCTGGAACGGCCCCATCTTGGTCTTGGTGCATCCATAGATGGTATCTCAATTTTCTTTGCATTACAAAATGCTTGAACTTCAATAAATAGTTCCTCCCAGCCATCATTCCTCAAATCAACCAATCGTGCTTTCACATCAACAAGCAATGCCATGGCTTGAACAATATTTTGATCTCTCCGTTGCAAGCACTGTGACAACTCATTTGTAATGCGGAATAATTTTAGCATCATCTTCATAATGAACACAAAGTCAAAACTTTCCATTATGTGTACCAAACCTCCAGCATTGTTTGCACGCCGTTTTTTCTTTATTAACAAAAATCAACACCGGCAGAATAGCATCCCACATTGACTCAATACGAAGTAATGTATTAAAGTGAGAGCCCCATCTAGTGTCACCAAGTCTAACCAAGCTAGTCATTTGATGCTGACCTCTCCCTGAAAGTATCTCTCCACTGTCCAATCTATCCAAAATATTTTCATGATGCTTCTCAGTTAATAAATCCTTCCTCTTGCAGGAGGCACCAACATTGGTCACAACCAAATTGACATAGTCAAAAAAATCCTTAATGCCTGCGCAACATTCACTGACAGCAACCACTACCAATTGCAACTAGTATGCAAAGCAATGAATATAAAATGCATATGGATTTTCATCACCAATTAGTTTCTGCAAACCATTAAATTCACCTCTCATATTGGATGCTCCATCATACCCTTGTCCTCGGATCCTAGCAATTGATAGCTTATGACTACCCAACATCTCGACAAAAGCCTTCTTTAATGCCTCTGATGATGTTTCCCTAACATGCTTAAGGCCCAAAAATCTCTCCACAACATTTCCCTTATCATTTACAAATCTGCATAACAAATAACAAATAGTATTGATTATTTAATGCAACAAACATGCCTTAAATAATATGATATTATGAAAAGGAGATAAATGAACTATTTACCTTACAACGACAGCCATTTGCTCTTTGATTGAGATATCACGTGATTCATCAATAAGGACAGAGAAGCGACGATCCCCAATCTCTCCCTTAATAACTTCCGTAACCTCCTGTGCACAAGCTTTCGCAAGGTCCTTTTGGATATCTGGAGAAAGCATTTGATAATTTTCTGGACACAACTCTTCAAATGCAATCCTCACCTCCTCATCCTGTTCTTTATATGAATCAATCATGTCTACATAATTGCCCTTATTTAATGATGAGGAAGATTCATCGTGTCCACGAAAAGAAAGACCTTGCTTAATGAGATACTTTGCAGAATCTAAAGCAGTAGTCAGACGAATTTTATATCTTTTTTCAGAATCTTTGCCATAGTCTTGAAACTTACGATCTACACCTGCCCTTTGATTCTTAAAATCAGCAGATGCATTTCTTGCATCGTTGTGCTGACTATCAACACTACCAACATGTTGGGGGAAGGCTTTATATGCATTTTTCCAAGTATTAAATCCTAACTTTGTGAAAGTATCATGCCCAAAATGACCATTAGAGGGTTTGTCCTTGAAAAGAAAGCAATAAAAGCAAAAAGCAACATCTTTTGCCACACTGTATTCTAACCAATCATACTTGGTAAACCATGATTCTTTAAAAGATCTATAATCATTTGATCCACAAAGCGTACTAGGAAAAGTATGGCCTTTAAGTTGTATTGGACCCTTCAACAAATAAGCTCGCTTCACCTGATCTCTAATGTTGGGATGAAATCTCTCAATTGGAAAACGAAGCCCTGGATCTGAAATAATATGATCTTGGTTGAACTCTTTGATTAGATCATCACCTTCTTCTATTTGTATACCTTGTGCTTGAGGTTGCGGTGCATTATCAGTTTGTGCATCTTGTACAGGCTCTTCAATTTCATTGTCGTCTCCCCCTTCTGGAATAGCATTGGTCTGTTCTTGCCCAGAAAGAGGGCTAAAAAAACTCTTTATGCTTACAACTGAAAACATTGAATGAAACATATATCAAAATTTGCAAATATGGTATAGCAACATGTGCAAGTAGGGTTTAATTAATTTTTCCTAAATGACCAATTCTCACCTTTCAATTTTATTCTAATTGTGCCGGAATCTGAATTTGGGCGTCGCTGACGGCTAGCCGCAGCGCCATCAGGCTCTTGAGGAGCTGGAGGATTAGATGGTTGTGACTCCATTTCTAGGCTACGGAGATCGAGTGCAAGGCGGCGCTGGCCCTGCTCCGCGTCCCGGCCGTCGGCCGCCATCACACGTCACCGCGTCAGGCCCCTGGCGGAGGCGGAGCCGCGGAGCGGCCGTCGGCCGGCCTGCACGGCGTCACGGCGATTCGGCGATGATTCCGACGAATCCCGGAGCGGCTGAGCGGAGGCAGAATTGGAGAAGACGACTAGACGAGAGAAGACCGAGGTCCGAAAGTCCGAACCAGCGACGATGGCCGGCGCCTCCGTCGTTTCGTATCCTAAAATTCCTAAAGAACCGATCTATTGACTGTTGTGTGTTAGATGGGCTGTGGAAGTGTGGGCTTTGTGTAATTTTTAGGGACAAATGATGGGCACATTGTCTAAAGGCCCAAGACTGAACCGTTACTGACTTACTGTTTATCTTCTACCTCCTGCGTTTCTCTAAATGAAAGAGCAGCCATGGCAGACAGGCATACGCTGCAGAAACTTGCCGTGGGGGTTGCGCGTGGGGAGGAAGGGTAGGGGGGCTCGTCGGCGGGGAGGTCTGGCGGCCGCCAAGGCTCGCCATATTGGTGGCTCCGCCACTGAGTCTTTGTCTTGGCTGGTTCTTCGATCTTGCTTGATACTGGAGGTGAATTGTCACCAAGAGTATTAACAAGGTTGGTTCCTCTTGCTAGCAGAATAAGTAGTTGTTGACTAGTGTAGGAGTGGTTCCTAGACTAGCCAGTGGCCTTAGTTTATTCCCGTCACAACGGAGGTGGTAGTCGTGAGGTGGTGACAACCCTTTCGGTCTCCGTAGGACCCCCAGTTGGGAAATAGTGGCACCCCTTCTCATCCCTTTCCATGTGTCACCGGTTCCCTTGTCCCGAAGCCAAGACAATAGAGTTATCCCAGATCTCCTAGTGCTGGCTCTGTAGCCGCTGTATCTCTAAGCTAGCGTGACATAGGTAGATAAAGTATCCAGGAGTCCTCTATCTCTTCTCGTTGTCTTCCCAACTATCTATCTCTTCTCTCCCTTACCTGAGTATCCCTTGAGCTGTGTGTCCGGTATATCCACTCCTATCCAATACCGTTATCCCCTGTCTTGTTTAGTCGTGTACCCTTCTCTGATAGTCTCGAATATCTGTTCACTAGTATTCTTGCCAAAGTTTCCCTGCGGAAATATAAATTACGATACCTCGGGATACTCCCAGGTGAAGTGCTACAGCGGTGATTCTGTGCGCTAGTAGAATATTTCTATATTTTACTAAGCCATAAGGAAAACCACTGAAACAGTCCTTACCCCAGTACCAGGATTCTCAAGTCTGATATTTGATCGTAAGAAGTGCCAACATCCGCGCGCTTCGACTACGGCCGGGAGCTGTCCTACATCTCCAACCGAGTCGAGCTCATCGACGACCGTACCCGAGAGATCCAAGACACGCTAGCCCACCATTCTCAGTACCACCAAGAGAATAGCGGGATGGTAGCGTCCATCCAGCACGACGTCCACGAGCAAGTGGACCAGCTAAGCCAGTACCGATCAAGGCTTAATCCCTACCAGTGAGAGTCCAAGCTTGGGGGAGGACCCCCATTCAAGTACGTCCCGACTTACCTAGCACATTGATCATTCAATTGCATTCCCCTTTCCCTTCATGTTCTAGTTTGCATTTAAAAAAATAAAAATACCAAAAATATTTCCCATGAATAAAATAACTCCCAACTATGCATGGAATGAAACATATGCCTCTCACTTTGGAAATGATGAATAGTTGGTCTGTCATTAATTTTGCAAGTACTTTGTTGCAACTAGTTGCTTGATAATGCTTGAGTTATTTGGCATGAGTAATAATGAAACTGAAAACCTTGTGGGAGCATATGCTTTATTCCAAGTCTAAGTTGTTGTGGGAGTTGATATAGTGAGACTTGGTTGAGTTCTATTTTTTGCTCTTAGTACGGGGTAAATCTAGGAGATTTATGCTTTTAAAAATGAAACAAGTTCCTCATTGGTCAAAATATCATCAGAGCCATATGATAAGCTTAGTTGAAAGTTTCTACTTATATGCTGCTTGTTATCTTAGTGAGCTTTGTCAAATTATGGTGACCTTTGAGTGAAGCTTTCATACTCTTAGAGATCGAGATCCACGTACACACACCACCTCTCACTTGGAATTCCTACATTGGGAGTTGGCAAACTTTGCCATCATCCATCCACAAAAATAAATGCTCCATGTTGTATGACCTCCCTCTCCAAATATTCTTGATAGAGACATGGGCTATGCAAAAGAAAAGCATGCCAAAGAAGCATGGCAAAAATAAAAAGAAAAAGAAGCATGCCAAAGAACATGGCAAAAAGAACGATAAAAAGAAAAGCATGCCAAGTGGCATGGCAAAAATATGAATAAAAGGTAGCCCATGTTCTCAAAAATTAATCAAGGAGAGGGAGATTCATCCCAAGTTTCGGTCTCCCTAGCGCCCGGACGTCCGACGTCAACCCAAAAATCGGACGTGTGGCGTGGCGCAACCTGGACCAAGCGTTTCTCCTCCAACGGTACTGTAGCAATTAAAACTCCAACTGCAACATTTAATTTTTTTTGCAACATTCAAGAATAGCATATGCAATATTATAGAACAATATCTGCAATATGAAACACCATCTGTTGCAACATTGGGAACACCTATAGAACACACACTGTCGCATATCATCTAGTTGCCACGGCAGTTGAGTAGGGAGTTGAGTAAAAAATTCCGCTGCAACATCAAAGCATGTTTCAGGAAACATCAAATCGAATTGCATACGAAACATCCAATCAAACTTTATGCAACATCAAGACAAGGCTATTGCAACATCAAAATTATGTAACTGCAACATTGAAAAAAATCATTACAACCAATGCAAACATCTATAGCATGGTGAAACATTGGAACGCGGAGGTTGCAACATGGAAAATCGACAAATAGAACATCCAAAAACAATTGTTGCAACATGCATAGAGTTATGCAACATAAAAAAATCTGTTGCAACACCGTGAGGTGCATAACGCAACATCACCCTGGAGCTTGCTGCTGGCCTCGCGGGCCACCGCCCTGGAGTTCCTGCGGCCACCGTCACCGCCCCCCGCTCGGCGACATGTGCGCCGGCCCTGCGCGGCACCACGGCTGCCACGAGCTTCGCCATGGAGAGGAGCCCCGGACGCGCTGACGGCGGACGGGCCGACCGAGGCACCACGGCGGGGAGGCCGGCGAGGACGCGGTGGTGGGAGTGTCGGTGGAGGCCGGGGAGGAGCCCTCGGACACGTCGACGACAGCTGGGGCTGACACGAGGTGCCGCAGCGGGGTGGTCGGCGAGGGCGCGGTGGTGAAGGTGTCGGCCGGGCTCGCGCGCCTTGGGGTGGCGACGGTGGGCGAGGCCATGCCGTCGTCGACGACGCGGTGGTGGAGGAGCTTGCGGAGGAGGGACGGCGCGGATCGAGAAAAGCGGCAGGGGAGGAACCGAGGAAGCCGAGGGAATTCTTTTTCGGGGAATGGCGATGCGGTGCGGGCGATATTTTATCGAGGCGAGCAGGGAGACGGAACAGCGGTGCTGCGGAATGAATGGACGGGGCGTTCGATGCATCAGTCGCCCTATCCCAAGCATTACGGTTTCCCCCAACAATCTCCAAGAGTATCTAAGGGGGTGTTTGGTTCCACTGACTAAAACCAAAACGGACTAAAATTAGTCCCAAAATGGACTAAAGTCCAAACCCTTGGGACTAAAACCCCTAAAAGGGACTAAGACTCTTTAGCTCCACAAGAGGAGCTTATAGGGACTAAAACCACCACTTTTTCACTGGGTGCCCCTCCTCCCACCCGCGGTGCCCGCTGGGCTGCTCCGAGGTCGACGCAGGTGGGTGCGTCACCATATCTGGAGCTGAGTTGAGGTCGAAGGCGTGAACCCCGGGCGCTTGGTGAGGATGAGGCGATGTATGAGGTCACTGCTGGGGCTGAGGTGGAGGTGGTGGCGTCGCCTCCAACCGCTGTAGACGCGCCATCGCGTCGTCCGTCTTCGTGAGCAGCGCGCCCAGCGACTCATCCGCTGTGGAACGCCGTGCCTCCAGGCCGCTCAACTTGTCGAGCGTTTGCTGCATCATGACCTCGAACCCGTCGAACTTCGTGGCGTGAGCTTCAAGCGAGGACGCCATCTGAACTTGGATCTTCGAGGCCTTCCGTGGCGGAGCCAGGGTGCGATGCGGGAAAATTTTTTGGGAGAGGTGGATCGGACGGGGCTCTTGATACCAATTGTCACGAACTCAATCGAAATCTGGTAGATAGGCAGGAATTTGAGGAAGAGTTCGTGAAGAATTAGACTGGGGATAGCTAGAAGAAGAACCAGAGGTAGGAGAAGAGGGACTGGGAGGTTGTTTGGCTTATGCCATTTCCGTTCCTAGCCATCCGTCTCACCGGTCATTGGTTTATATTGCACGGTCACAAGCCGACCGTCTGGTTACGCTCCCAGCCTCATGGGCTTAACTCCTCTAGGCCCAACAACTATGCTGCACGGCCGACGGTCTGTGACACTCCCTTCCCCTTAGAAACGGCCTGACCCCAGGCCGGAGCAGATGGAAAACGTCGCCTAAGATCATCTTCATTCTCCCGGGTAGACAATGCATCAGGAAAGCCTGTCCACCAAACCAAAATTCGTGGAGTTGTAGCACCAGCATGAGAGACCAAAGCTTTACACAGCACAGCTTCCGGAGTCACCACCATCACAGACCCAATTTTCGAATCAGGCAGCTCAGTACTAACCTGAATGTTGGCCGGAATATGAAGTTTCAGTTGAGAAACGTGAATCACCGGATGTATCTTGCTGGTAGCTGGCAACTCCAGTTTATAAGCGACTAATCCCACCCGAGCCAACACTTTGAAGGGTCCAAAGTATTGAAATGATATTTCTGATTGCTGCGGGGTGCAATTGATGTCTGAATATATGGCTGTAACTTCAGATAGACCATGTCACCCACCGCAAAGACTCGCTCAGACCTGTTCTTATCTTCCTGATGCTTCATTCGTTGTTGAGCTCTTGTCAACTGAAGATGTATGACTTGTGTCAATAATGCCCGATTTTTCAACCACGAATCCAAATCCGGAACATTAGACACTTGGTCTCTAGTGACACCTAACAGGCGTGGTGGATGCCCATACAACACTTCGAAGGGAGAGTGACCCAAAGCTGAGTGAAATGTAGTGTTGTACCAGAACTCAGCCAAAGACAAGTAGTCTTTCCGCTTACGAGGACAAGAACTCACCAGACAGCGCAAAAACGTTATGTTTCAGCCGTTCTGTTTGCCCATCAGTTTGAGGGTGGTATGCTGAGCTCATAAGCAGTGTAGTATCAGAAAGCTTGAACAGGTTCTGCCAAAAAGCACTTGTGAAGATTTTATCTCTATCTGACACAATGGCTTGGGGCAGACCATGAAGTCGATATACTTGATCAAAATATAGTTGAGCAACTTGCAGAGCTGTAAATGGATCAGCTAACGGTAGAAAGTGAGCATACTTGGAAAATTTGTCAATAACCACCATAATAACTGTATAGCCATGAGAACTAGGCAGGCCCTCGATGAAATCCATACACACAATAGTCCAAGATTGCTCAGGAATAGGAAGTGCTTGGAGCAATCCAGGAGATTTGACATGCTCAACTTTGGCCTGCTGACACACTTGACAGGACTTGACATATTGCTGAATAAATTGTTTCATTTGAGGCCAAGCAAACAATTTTTTCACCCTTTGATAGGTTGCCTGAAATCCTGAATGTCCACCCAGACCACTGTCATGAAGAGCCATAACAATATGCTGTTTAGCCACATCATTGTTGCCCACTCAAATTCGACCTTTGAATCTGATGACCCCATTGACCAATTGGAATCCTCTGGTATTACTGGAGCTGACACTTAACCCTGCCAACAGATCTTGAGCAGCAGCATCATCTTGATAGCCAACTACCAACCTCTCAATCCAACTTGGAGTGATCACTGATATAGCCATCAATGGGGACAGGATTGGCCAAGTAGAAAGAGCATCAGCAGCCAAATTGGTGATGCCTTTCTTATAAACAACACTATAATCCATATCCATCAATTAGAGTAATGCCTTCTGCTAGACTTTTGTGTGTATCCTCTGATCATTGAGATGCAGAAGACTTCTATGATCAGTCCTAATCACAAAAGGTCGACCTTGCAAATATGATCTCCACTTATCAATTGCTAATATGATGGCTAAGCATTCTTTTTCATAAGTGGACATGGCCAAATTGCGAGGACATAAAGCTTGACTCAAGAATGCAACAGGATGATTGTCCTGCATTAGGACAGCACCTACCCCAAGCTCACAGGCATCTGTCTCTAGGACAAATGGTTTTTGAAAATTTGGTAGAGCCAAAACTGGTGCTGTAATCAGGGCTTGTTTTAAGGATGCAAATGCTTCCTGAGCCACAGGGGTCCATCCAAATTGCACATTCTTCTTCAGTAATTCAGTCAAGGGTTTACTGAGGAGGCTGTAATGCTTGATAAATCTTCTGTAGTAGCCAGTGAGACCAAGAAAACCCCTCAATTCCTTAAGGTTGGTTGGAACAGCCACTCTTGGACAGCTTGCACCTTGGCAGGGTCAGTGGCAACTCCTTTATCAGAAATGATATGGCCTAGGTACTCCAAGGAGGACTGAGCAAATAGGGTTATTTAACTATTTGCCATCCTTCCGGATGGTCATCCTTCAAATGCCAGTTTTAGAATGGCAGCTACGTTATCGCCACCGTCTCTTACAAAACATAACACATTTGCCACTTTTGCTGACGTGTCAAGCCACGTCCTCGAGCCAGCGTGGATTGAACATGGCAAATGACCATGGTACCCTCGCCTCCTTCACCGTTAGCCATCCACTCCTCTTCCTTCTACCGCTGATGCGTGGGACCCATCCATCAGTGCCATCTTCAACCTCCAGCCCGAGCCTCGCATACCGAGATGAGGTACGCGAACGAGACCGGGTAAACATGGTGGTGATTCTGCTCCGTAGATGCCCTCATGGCCTCATAGACTGTCCCAAACGAGCCACTCCCCAGGAGCACCCCTCGGTTCCATGACCGGATCTTCCTCCTGAACCGCCCATTGGGTGAGATGTAGAACATGGTCTCGGTGGACGGTGGTCGTGCTCGAAGTCTCGTCGTCGTTCGTGGTCGATAGCGAAGAAGTGCCAGTGAAGCCCTCGGACGACTCCCCAAGCCTGAGATCCTCCAACGTCAACACTACGGCCGCATCCTCGTCCTCCTCCACCTCCACCGCACCCTGGTGTCCAAAACCTCTGCCAGATCTGCTCGCCGGGGCGTGCTGTTCCTCATCCGGCGCGAACGACCGCAGGATATCCCATGTGGATCCCGTCCCGCAGACAGCCGGCAGCACCATCGAGGAGGGCGGCTTGAGCACCGGCGGCGGGCGCAAGCCCTTGATTCCTCCCTCCCCAGCTGCCCTCTTCACATCTAGACGGGTGAACTCGGGCGGATCCAGCCGTGCCAGCCGCTCCAGAGCTTCGATTGGGGCGTCCCTCGCCGTCGGTTCCTTCGCTGGTAGCCAGGGATCAGCGTTCGCGGGCCGGGCGGGCTCCTCTGCACCCTCGTGGCGGAGCGGCGAGTCTCGCGCAGGGGTGTCGGGCCCATCGGCGACAGCCTCAGCTCATGGGTGGGGCGGCCCTGGATGGAAGACGCGGGGAGGAAGCGCGCCTCATCTCGGTATGCGAGGCTCGGGCCGGAGGTTGAAGATGGCACTGACGGATGGGTCCCACGCGTCAGCGGTAGAAGGAAGAGGAGTGGATGGCTAACGGTGAAGGAGGCGAGGGTACCATGGTCATTTGCCATGTTCAATCCACGCTGGCTCGAGGACGTGGCTTGACACGTCAGCAAAAGTGGCAAATGTGTTATGTTTTGTAAGAGACGGTGGCGATAACGTAGCTGCCATTCTAAAACTGGCATTTGAAGGATGGCCATCCGGAAGGACGGCAAATAGTTAAATAACCCGAGCAAATAAGCACTTAGAAGGTTTTGCAAACAGCTGGTGATCTTGTAGAGTCTGCAGAACTGCTGTCAAGTATTGCACATGGTCATCAAGAGATTGACTGTACACCAGAATATCATCCATAAAGACCAGCACAAACTTCCTCAAAAATGGAGCAAATATGTCATTCATCAAACTTTGAAAAGTGGCTGGGGCATTGGTCAACCCAAAAGGCATCACCAGAAACTCATAAAGGCCATGATGAGTTCTGAAAGCAGTTTTTGGAATATCCTAAACAGACACTCTAATTTGATGATAACCTGATCTCAAATCAAGCTTAGAAAACCAACAAGATCCAGCCAATTCATCCAAGAGTTCCTCAACCATTGGCATAGGATGCTTGTTCTTTACTATCACAGCATTCAACTTTCTGCAATCCACACAAAATCTCCAACTCCCATCTTTTTTCCTGACCAAAAGGACTGGTGAAGCAAAAGGGCTTGAGCTTGGTCTAATAATGCCTCTGCTTAACATCCCTTGCAACTGTTTTTCAATTTCATCCTTCTGATTAGGAGGAAACCTGTAAGCCCTTGTGTGGACAGGTTGAGCTCCCAAGACCAAAGGAATCTGATAGTCACAGCTTCTGATTGGGGTAGGGTGTTACTGTCTTGAAACACTGTAGAGAATTTATGCAAGAGATTTTGAACTCGAAGTGGAGTACCCTGAGGAGCATCCTGTTTAGGCAAGTGTGCAGTCACAGCATACACTGGAACATCATGGACCACTTGTCTCAACTGAATGACATGAGTGATAGCTTTCCTTCTGAGAAGACCTTTGAGTTTACCTGTAGCTATAGCCCTGCAAGTCACTGGTGATTCATGGATGCCCTTGAGTAAGATCCTTTTCCCTGCATATGTGAACCTCATTTTCTTCAACTTCCAATGAATCCACATAGGACTATGGGTTTATAGCCAATCAGCCCCCAATATCATATCAAAGCTTCCCAACTTCAATACCCTGACATCATGGTTGAAGGAGTGACCCTGTACCCACCATTGCAAATTTGGAATCAATTGAGTGCAAGAGATTGAACCCCCATCGGCCACTGTAAACTTTTCAGCTGGAATTGAAGTAATGGAGCCCTGGAGATAAGAAGCTGTTTCTTGACTGACAAAAGAGTATTCACTGCCAGAATCAACAAGGATCAACACTTCCTGTTTGCCAATCATTCCTTTCAACCGCATGGTGCGTCTTCTTTTCTGGGTAGTGGGTACAACATCTGAAACAGCCATGACAGAGGAGGAATCTGGTTGAGCAAGAACCTCATCTTCAGAAGTAGACAGATCTTCAGGATAATCTATGACTTCCAACAGCTCTTCAATCACATGCAAAGGAACTTGAGGTGGACATTTATGCTGTCTTCCCCATTTTTCCCCACACTTGAAACACAACCCTTTCTACTTGCGATAAGCCATCAGGAATTCCAGCTTATCAGCACGCTTAGCATCATCCACCTTGGGTTGATCAGCCTTGTTCTTCCCTTTATCACCAGAATACCCAGGCTTATTGGAATGATAAGCCCCATCATGACCATCTAGGCTGAGAGAATTGCTTTGGCCTACCCTTGCCAAGCTCTTCTTCCTGTAGAAGAGCGAGAACACTAGCAGTATCGACATCCTTGGGACGATGTAATGAGATTGCAGAACGAATTTCATCTTTTAAGCCCCCAAAAAACGAGTGACAAAATAGGTGTCGTCATAGGATGAATTGTAGAGCAGCACATTATGAGAGAGCTTTGATGAATTGTAGAGCAGCACATTATGAGAGAGCTTTTCAAACTGTTCATAGTATTCTGTGACCGAACCAGTTTGCTTCAGGTTATCCAACTGACGAAGGAATATCTGGTACTGATCTCTATCAAAGCGTTCACAAATCGCCTTGCACATCACTTCCCAACTTGAGACCCGACCCCGGAGCTCAAGCGTGTGCAGCCAGGATTCTGCTGCCCCAGTGAAATTGAGTGCAGTAAATCGGGTTTTCAGAGAATCGCTCACAGCATACACCTCAAAATACATCTCACACTTATCTAACCAGATGTCGGGATTCTCTCCAGAGAATTTGGGGAAATCAATTTTGGGCCTAGGTCTAGAACGAGAAGAACTACCCGCCCCATCGTTTTGAATTTCAGTATGCTGAGTTGGCGATTTGTGAAACATACCCGTGACCGGGTGTGGCGGATGAGATCCAAGGATCCCACCGCCTACATCCCGATGACAATTCTCGACGCGGTGCCCGCTGGGCCGCTCCGAGGTCGACGCAGGTGGGCGCGTCGCCATATCTGGAGCTGAGTTGAGGTCGAAGGCGTGAACCCCGGGCGCTTGGTGAGGATGAGGCGCCGTATGAGGTCGATGCTGGGGCTGAGGCGGAGGTGGTGGTGTCGCCTCCAACCGCTGCAGACGCCTCGTCGCGTCGTCCGTCTTAGTGAGCAGCGCGCCCAGCGACTCATCCGCTATGGAACGCCATGCCTCCAGGCCGCTCAACTTGTCGAGCGTTTGCTGCATCATGACCTCGAACCCGTCGAACTTCGTGGCGTGAGCTTCAAGCGAGGACGCCATCTGAACTTGGATCTTCGAGGCCTTCCGTGGCGGAGCCAGGGTGCGATGCGGGAAAAACTTTTGGGGGAGGTGGATCGGACGGGGCTCTTGATACCAATTGTCACGAACTCAATTGAAATCTGGTAGATAGGCAGGAATTTGAGGAAGAGTTCGTGAAGAATTAGACTGGGGATAGCTAGAAGAAGAACCAGAGGTAGGAGAAGAGGGACAGGGAGGTTGTTTGGCTTATGCCATTTCCGTTCCTAGCCATTCGTCTCACCGGTCATTGGTTTACACGGTCACAAGCCGACCGGCTGGCTACGCTCCCAGCCCCATGGGCTTAACTCCTCTAGGCCCAACAACTATGCTGCACGGCCCACGGTCCGTGACACAGACCCAAAAATATGTCCCGTATGGATATGCCCAAATCGGCCTTCTCCGCTCATACTGTATCGATAGATGTATTGCATCTGCTTCGAGCTCACTGGTCAGTATGTGCAACCAACTTAACAACTTCGTAAAGATCACTGCATCCGCTCATATAACCAACCAAACACTTTATTTTCAGAGTCACTGCATGCGTGCATCCACCGAGCCTGCTGCATTCATCCAGCGTATATGATGCATTCCTTACGCGAAAGCAAACACGCCCATATGGAAGGAAGGTGCAACCAACGAGGAGCTCAAGAATCAGAATGTGTACACACATTTCAAACGGATGTACTGGCACATTTCTAATACTTCTACCAGAATACTCTCAAACTGATATATACCGCCAAACATTCGCCATCAACCCAGGCAGGCATCAAATGGCAATAAATCGACAAAACAGAACATGCCACCAAAGCACGCAATGGCGTCTGCCCATGTCTGGACGAATCTACCTCCTAAACTCTTTTGCCACTCATAAGCACAAGAGGTATTTGGTTTTATAGACTAAAGTTTAATCCATGTCACATCAGATGTAAAGATGTTAATTAGAAGTATTAAATATAGATTAATTATAAAACTAATTACATAAATGAGGGCTAATTCGTGAGACGAATCTACTAAACCTAATTAATCTATCATTAGCACATGTTTAATATAACACTACATTATCAAATCATGAACTAATTAGGCTTAATAGATTCATATCGTGAATTAGTCCTTATTTATGTAATGAGTTTTTTAATTAACTATATTTAATACTTCTAATTAGTATTCTTATATCCAGAACGAAACAGGGCCTAGAAGTGATATCATCAGCAACACCGGCGCCTCCTTCCACACCCGGAAGCACAAATTTGTAAAGTGTAATTAATGGCTAGTAAATGATGCGAAATTATCAATAAAAGCTTGTGCACAATGATATGAATCAATTTCCAGTGTATCGTAATTTGAGGCCTAAGACCAATAACAATCTACTGCTTATACCTTATATCATCAGAGAGAAGCTTTAGGCACGAAAGGAGAAGTTTTTGGGGGATTGCCAGCAGCTTGATCCAGATATAGTCAGTCTGTCTTCCCTTCCTGTGCTCCAACCTCCTGCAGGTAGTGCTCTGCATCCAAAGCAGCCATGCAACCTGCACCATCCAAGTGGATACCACAGAATTTGTTTCAGAACCAATAATATTCCTGGAATAGGCTAGTGACTAATAATCATTGTCAACAAGGGCTGCCATTTTCTGAAACTGACAACTAATTAATAAATGCATAACTGAGTGAAAGAAAGCATCCAGCTCATTTAACTTAACATGGAATTTTCATTGAAATAACCATGCCAACACAAATTAGCTCTCCCTCGGTTAACAAATATAAAGGGATAATCAAAACAGAGAACACAATAGTTCAGAACAAAAGAAACCAAGTCTAAGAATAGTTCCAGTTGCGCTGCTCCCAGCATATGATAATTTACCTTGGTGCAAGGCCTATCTGTGCTAATTGCCCAACTAGATCATTGATGTCAAGTTATTGTTATTGATAATAATGCAAAGATTCAACTTACTCATGGTATGCCTTTTAAACCTTAAATGTAAGAGAATCATTTAGTAAAACTATTTCCGCAAGGGAATACTGAAAATCATTGCTACAAACTAAAAAATTTAGTTATTCCTCAAATCTTGGATATTTTCAAATACCATGGAGAAGGAACCTCAAAACTTGAAAAAAAAGGGGCAGACCCAGTGCCAGAGGCTCCCACATGAGTGGGGTCTGGGGAAGGGAATATACGGGCAAACCTAACCCCCACAGTAAACTGCAGGGTGGCCGCTCGAACCCACGACCTGGCACTTCAGTGAGCAAGCGCTCAACCAACTGCACCAGGCCTGCACTTCGCGATAGAAAGATAAATGCACCTCATCAGCGGTGTGCGTCGGTTGGGGGAAGAAGAGGAAGGAGAGAAGGAAATGAAGATTTTCTGGCCAAGGAGAAGCGTGAGATTGACGGGCGGGATTGGGAGTGCGGGCAAAAGTGAGAGAAGTGCCTGGAACATCCAATCCGCCCCCCCTCCCCCCATAAAACCTAGCAGGTGGGTCCTCTGTGAGGGGTGGGTGTGAATTTTTTAGGTGGAAGTGTTTTCAATTGTCTAGGATCCTTATAGTATAGATACAATCATCGGATGTGCTCGATCCAATCTTAAAATGGAACTCACACAGCAGTTTTACTACCTTGTCGTTCCTACGGTTTTCTTACTCAGAAGTCCAGATAACTCTTATCTTACAGATATCACCTATAAAGTGGTAGTTAAACTAAAAAAGGGCCCAAATTGGTCACAGACTCACAGGGCATCCATTTTGGTCACAACATAGTTTGCATGATCTGGTTCAATTTGCTGTTCCTGTTTGAAATCATTTATTTGGATCATTCTTGCTTTGCAGCATCTGCAGAAATGTTTCATGCTTGTTTACATAGGAGAGTTCAGGGTTGGATTTCAAATAAGCCTGTTGAGTGCTGACTACACTTGTTTTCATACTATCATCCAATGTCTTTGATTTAGGTGTAAGATGGAATACACATATCAATTTATCACCTTATCATTCTAATGCTTTTGTTTTTCAGAAGTCTAGCTAACTCTTATCGTATAGATATTACATCCAAATTGATAGCTAAATTGCAATATTATTTTGCCTGTGTGTTGTCATCTACCTATCATCTAGTCATAGTGGCTAATTGATTAATGTAACCCAGGAACATGGTGGTGACCTCAATCGGGCCATCAATTCACATTTCAATGAAGGCGACAGCACACTGTGAGTGTTTCAATTTTCTCACCGAGCTCACTCTTGCTAATCATGCTGTACAGATTAATAATATGTTTTTGCTTTACAGGAATGGGGTCAATCCAAACACTGCATCTGCTAGTCATGATGATATAATGGACCTGGATGGGCCACTTGATAATACATCTCAAAGATCTTTGTTCCCAAACAATTTCCGTGACCCTTTTGCGCTGATGGATCCAAATTTTCAGCAACAATTTTTTGACAGAATTGGCTCCACTGATAGTGTCAGTCATGGTCCGCTGGTTTCACAACCTAGAGAGGTGAGAGAGATTCCAATCGAAGTTAAGGATAGTGATCCTCAAACAGGTCCGTCTGGTCAGGCCCCTGTTATTGAGGATGTTACTGGAAATGAGTCTTCACATGGCCCTACCATTAGAGCTAATTAGGCTGCTCATTGTACTGACCCAACAGTTGTTTTTTATCAGCTATAAAAATAGCTTATGCAAAGAATATCAAAATATAGAGATTCTGGAAGTTTAATTAGAATACTCATATAGATTAGTTGATCAATCCGACAAGTTAATTACTGAAAGTCCCCCACCAGATTTGATCAAAGGGCTATGGCCATATCGAGAACCATTTCAATGGGATTATTGCATGCGTCATACTTCACTGAGAACTCAGATCATACACAAGCCATCCACACAGTTCAGTTCAGTTCATATAAGTGTTAAAAATCAAATCATATATTTAGAATTCATGCCGAGGAGGAATATATCAAAAATTCAAGTTTGCTCAATGCAAGCTGAGTTCCTAATTGTACACCTCCTATCAAGAAAATTGGGAACCCCAATATCACCAACACAAAGAATCAAACTCCCCCAAATAATAAATCTTAATTCTACTAAAATATCAAGAGCACCATTTCTCTAGCCACATTGAATCAAACTCCCCCAAATAACAAATCTTGATTGTACTAAAATATCAAGAGCTCCACTTCTCTATGAAATCCTATATTTTCCAATTCTGCTGCCATCACCGTTGTAATCGGAGCTATGAAATTGATAGAATGCCTTCTTAAAAAAACTCACTGCTTGTTATCGGAGCAAGAGCAACACTGGTAGAAATCTCAGAGCTTCTAAACACCACAAATTCAGCACCTGCAGACCCAATTGTCAAATTTTAGGAATTGATTGCTGTCAAATTGATGCACAAATTCCATATGCCCATCGATGGGGGCCAGGAATTGTATCTGAATGAGTTCTAAAAACCGTACCATTGGCAGTGCTCAAAATAAGGCCAGCAGAGGGTGTACTTTGATCACTCAATTTGTGAAGAAATTAAAGTATTGCACAATTTAATGAGCAACCAGTAACAGCTTGCATCCTTCACTCTAAGGTGCTTAGCACGAAAGTTGAGAGGTACAGGTCATGGCTTCCAAAATTTTCACCACCAGACCGTAGTTTTTCCTTTTCTCTTCATCAGTTAGAATCTCATATGCCGCAAAGGCACACCAATGCACCTTATATAAATCAGTAAAAAAAAGGCGCTGCTACTCTCACCTAGCATTAGCAGATAATCATGAAATGAAACAATGTCATTCAGAATCAATTATAGGACCCCTTAGACCCTGATAATTTAGTTGAAAGATCCAACATGTACTGTTACAATAAAAATTGCAGATAAGCAAACATATGAGGCAACATTGTGCTTTAAATGCACTTAGCGATAAAAAAGGGCAGACCCAGTGCCAGAGGCTCCCACATGAGTGGGGTCTGGGGAAGGGAATATACGGGCAAACCTAACCCCCACAGTAAACTGCAGGGTGGCCGCTCGAACCCACGACCTGGCACTTCAGTGAGCAAGCGCTCAACCAACTGCACCAGGCCTGCCCTCCTAACCTCAAAACTTGAATGAGGAGAAAAAATATTCTTTGAATGCCCAGAACATTTATAAAGACAGTTTTCGAGTGAAATAATGAGGAAGCCTTAAGCCTTTTAATAGAGATCTTGCGGAAAGCTTCTTAGATCAAACTTGGGAGGGGGGGCTGAATCTTAATTTACATTGCAAGTAACCTAATTTTGAATTCAAAATCAGATTCACCATGCAGGGCTTTAGGAATTCCATAAAAGAACATGACATAAAACATCACATAACACATCTAAGCGTGAACACTGTGTTCACGTGACCATATTGGATGTAAAAAAAGACTAGTTTAAACTACATTGTCCAGCCACAAACACCATCTTATCAAGCATCGCTACTTAGTCCTCCACAAATCCTCCTTAACTACTCTGATCAAAAGGTACATTGTGAACAACACTCCTTAATTATCTGATAGAAAGCTACATTGTGAGCATCAACTGCTCGCCTGGAATCAATTGATGAGATCATACTTTTGAAGTTACTTGAAAGTTGACCCAGCTGATGATTTGTTCGTGTGAACAGCATAATAATTGTATAACATAGGCTTTCTAACTACTGCCATATCTGTTACTTCAGCCATTCTCATATTCCTACCAATTTATCATGCTGTAGACAAGAAGAGGATAGAAAATGTTTATAAATAGGATATTTGCTTAGCTAGATATGTATCTTGCTATGAATTACTTCAATTGCAAACAAGCAATGTCTAGCTTCCCACAAACTAGATCATGGTGTGCTCCATTTCTGGATCCACCAATGCCAGTTCCTATCATAACTTGGATGCAGCACCAAAAAAGGCTAGACCCACCCCCCTATTGAAAAACAAAAACAGCAGTACTAAAACCATAGTGAAGCTTCAAGACATTATACCTGATCCAGCGGCAGTAATGGCTTGGCGGTACTTCTTGTCCTGCACATCCCCCGCAGCGAAGACCCCCTTTACACTTGTGTGCGTGGAGCCAGGCTTCGTGACCACATACCCATCGGAGTCGAGTTCGAGCTGCCCGCCAAGGAATTTGGTCGCCGGCTCATGCCCGATGGCGAAGAAGAGCCCGGACACTTGGAGGTCGGAGACCTCGCCGCTGACGACGTTCTTGACCTTGACGCCGGCCAACGGGCCGCCCTCCGCGCCGCCGTAGGCCTCGACAACCTCGGAGTCCCAGACAACCTGGATCTTGGGGTTGGAAAGCGTGCGGGCCTGCATGATCTTGGACGCGCGGAAGGTGTTGCGGCGATGGATGATGTAGACTTGAGAGCCGTACTTGGTGAGGAAGTTGGCCTCCTCCATGGCGGAGTCCCCGCCGCCGACGACGGCGATGGGCTTGTTCCGGAAGATGGGGGCGGCCCCGTCGCAGACGGCGCAGGCTGAAATGCCCCGATTCCAGAACGCGTCGGATCCGGCGAAGTGCAGCCTGCGCGCGACGGCGCCGGTGGCCACGACAACGGAGTCGGCGTGCACTACGGTGTCGTCGGAGGCGACGCGGAAGGGGCGGGCGGAGAAGTCGACGGAGGTGACGGTCTCGGAGAAGATCTTGGTCCCGAACCTGACCGACTGCGCGCGGCAGCGGTCCATGAGCTCGGCGCCGAGGATTCCCTCGGGGAACCCCGGGAAGTTCTCGACGTCGGTGGTGGTGGTGAGCTGGCCCCCCGCGGCGATATCGTTGGCGAGCCAGCCCTCGAAGAGCACGGGCTTGAGCTCGGCGCGCGCGGCGTAGACGGCCGCCGTGTGCGCGGCGGGGCCGCTGCCGATGATGCAGACGCGCGTGCGGAGCGGGCCCGCCGCGGCGACCGCCTCCTCCATCCCGTTGGCCGTCGTCGCGGTCGCGGAGGCCGTCGCGGCGACGGCGGCGGTGGTGCCGCTGGTGGCGAGCGTGCGGGACTTGCGGAGCAGCGCGAAGAGCTTGGAGCAGAAGCTCATCAAGCCCGGCGGGGCGGCGCGGCGGCGGCGGCGGCGGACGCCGAAGCCGAAGGCGGAGGCGCCGGGTTTGGGGGCAGTTCGGCGGGTTGGTGGCTGCGGGCCGGGCCGGGCCGAGGAATGGGGTTGAACGGGCCGGCGCGCGTGGGTGGGTGTGGCCAGCTCGGTGGATTTTATGCGCGGTGTGAACGTGTGTGGTCGCCGTAAGCCGGAGCAATCGAGTGCAAATGTTGGACACGGTTACACCTACACGACATGTGAGGTTGGCTCGTTCACACTTGCGACTTGCCCATGCTGGAATGACGGGTACGATGAGGTCATGCAACTCGGTATTCACGAAAAGACACGAGAAGGCAGCTAAACTAGTCCACCTTTCCAAATCATAGTTTATTTAATGTTTTATATCATACTTAATTTTTAAATTTTAACTATTTTGTTAGAAAAATCATTAGAGACGTCTCACTGTCAACGGGCACGTCAGCTACCAAAAAAATATGACATCTATACTTAGTCAAGCACTCAAACTCAAATAGTCAGATTCTATAATAAATAACATTACCAACTAATCTCGAACTACCCAATGTATTCTACTTAGGGTTAAATCCTAGAAAAGAATGTACTCCCTCCGTTCCATTAAGATTGCACTTCCAGATATTCTCAGAAAAATTAGTGGAAATGGCAAATGACCATAGTACCCCTTATTAATTGAAGGATTTACATTAATTCTAGGTGGTTGATTTATTGGATTTTGTGGTCAGCACCTCGTTTTCAGGAGGGATGTACTAGTTAATGACTAATATAGGCTAAAAAGTATTATTTGACGTCCCGTTTTCAGCGCATTAATGGTAACACTTACTCTTAAGTGGTTCAAAAGCTAGGAGAGCACTCTTTTATGGGATTTTTTTTAAATCTCAGAAGTGCTACATGCATATTAAATTTACAACTCCGACTCAACTATAACTCCTTAATCCATAACAAAATTCACATCATACACATAGAATCACAAAAGGCTAAGATGCGGAACACTAATTATTTTGAAAAAAAAAGCTCTTGAACTTTCGCTACTTTCAATTCCACAGTCAAGAATGAGCTTTTAGAAAAGCCATGAGAAAATTTCGCAAAAAAAAAACGCCATGACTCCCGCCTTTCTCCATTTGTGCTATATTCCTGACCATGTGCAGCATGGTCTGTTGTCCAGTCGTTGTTGCTCCCACAACTAAAACAAATTGTATGTCATGTTACTTCCAATCTGAACAACATGCTTGGGCCCGTCCAAATCCAGGCGCTCACTGCTGCAGACCACGTCTCTAACCAACGGTATGGTTATCGTCCGCAGCTTAACTCGTTGCTCTGGTCCAAAATGAATAAGAACCAAGTAGTACTCCGTACTATATATCTAAACGATTGTCCACACTATAAGGTAGCGTTTGGATGTTGGTATTCAGACCCAGAATTGGGAATTGGCATTGGGGAACCTTGAATTCCAGTGTTTGGATGTATACGGATTTGGCATTGGCATTGAACTTCAATACCAACTAGGTATTCACAGCACTATCAACCCCTCCCTCTCAATACCGAGCTCCACCCCTCCGAATTGCACTGCATTCGCGCACCCCCTTCCTCGCGACTCCGCCTGCCCGTCCGCCCCCTCCGTCTTCCCTGTGTCCGGCCGCCCCTTCCCTTCCTCCCCGTGTCCGGCGGCCGCCCCCTCTCCTTCCTCCCCGCGTTCGGCGGTCATCCCCTCCCCTTCCTCCTCGCGGCGGCGGCCGGCGTCGTTCCTCCGCGCGTCGAGCCGGTGCCCCCTCCCCTTCCTCCTCGCGGCGGCGGCCGGCCCTCCTCCACTGCGCCCCTCGCTCCACCGCCCGCTCCCTCCACCGCCGTCGCTCCCTCCACGGCCCCACCAGCTTCTTCGACCGCCGACCGCCGTCGCTCCCTCCTCGCGCTGCCCCCACCTGCTTCCTCCACCGCGCCGCCTCCACCCGCTTCCTCCATCGCGCCGTCGTTCCCTCCCTGCACCGCTCCCTCCACCGTGGTGCCCCAACCGCGGCGCTATGTGTGGAGAAGCAGGGGAGAGAAGGAGATGATGCTTAATTTCCAATGTCATGATATACATATCCAAACACGGAATTGACTTTTGCCCCTCATTTGAATTCCATCTAGCAATTTTATTTACATCCAAACAATCGCTTTGGCATTGAACCAATTTCAATACCTAGGCTGATTTGGCATTGAACCCAATTCAATGCCAAGGCCTTCAATATCAACTTCCAAACGAAGCCTAAATGATAATCGTTATGCTCGTTTTTGCTTCAGTTGTCCACTGTAGGGCAATTTGTCTTACCTTTTGAAACCTTAGCTTTCTTAATCCAGCTTTACACAGTTAATGCTGTACAAATTGTATTTTAAAATCTCTAGTTGAAACAAACACTCGATACAGTAGCTGGGCCTGAAGAGTAAGAGCCCTATCGCAAATCCTGAAACCAATACCTTGCTTCTGAGGTTATGAACTATTTGCATAACCTTGGATGGCATATGATTCATGCCTTTATTCGCGGGTAAAGGTGGAGAATTCTGTCCTACTTGCCTCTCCCTTGCCTAATGGAGAAGCAACGGATGGAATGGAAGCTTCCATGACCAAGACCGAGACAATTCCAAATGTCAAGCAGAAATATTAACACTAATCAAATAGGTTTTGCATTTTGAATGACACACTTGACAAATTTAGAGACCTAAAACTGTAAATTAATAATTCGCGGATACCTCGGTGAAACCTTCAAACAAGTCTCATTGCGACCAAGGTTGGAGTTTACATATATACTTTTTCTAAATATATATAAAAAGGGAATTTTGTAATCTATCTATACTTAAAGGGAATTTTGTAATCTATCTATACTTAAAGGACCAAGTTTTTTTTAAGACACTTCTCAACTAAATAATTTCTACTCACCCCTCACAGAAGACCTTCATGTCAGGTCTAGCGGTGAAAAAGATGTGGAAAGTTTTCATAAACAAGAAAAAAACGATGTTTCTACCATTTTATCATTACTTTTTTTACCATAGAATTTTTTTTACCCAGTCCACGTGCCCACCAACCAAATATCTAAAATAACCCTATAATAAAGGTATCACGCGCGTGTCGCGTGGGCATATTTGCTTGTATAAAAAAGATAATGATCAAATAAAAGAGAAACACTATAATTCCAGGTTGTGAGTAAGAAATGTCATATCGGTAGCATGTGGTCAACACGTTTCAACTTTGATGATGACCGTCACCTTCTCTTCAAATATTTTGATTGAACTTATGGATTTAGAACAGTACATTATAGTTTTCAAAAATAGTAATTATAATTTTTTTTCTATATTCAGCATAATTTTTTGAGGAAATATTCAGCATAGGTTTTGTTGTCAAAATTAAAGGTGTTCAAAATAAATGTATTGGAAATTTTCTTCTTGTCTAAAATGGCACATATTTGTGACCGGAGTGACTGTAAATGTATTGGCAATTTTCTTCCTGTCTAAAATGGCACATATTTGTGACCGGAGTGACTGTGACCCTGTTTGTTTGAACTTTCAACTGTGACCGGAGTGACTGTGACCCTGTTTTTTTTTTTGGAAATGTGACCCTGTTTGTTTGAACTTTCAACTAGGAATTGAGGATTCCAGCTTTTACGATTCCTAGCTAGGGCAAACACCCAGCTTTTGACTCGAGATTCCATAATTCAACTTGTGATTCCATAATTCAACTTGTCCATCTTCCGTAATACACTAGTCCCACAAGCATATCTCCACCTTACAAACTTATAAAGGCCGTCCACAAAATATAATCCAACCCTTAACTGTCTGCCCATCCCAGATCTCTGCCAACTTTTTTCCTGTTTGCAGTTTATTATGATGTAGGGCCTATTTGTTTGAGCTTCTATGCAACTTCTCAGCGTGAAAAGCTAGAAGCTCAAACAAACAACGAACTTTCCGCGCAGTTTTCAAAAAGCCAAAAGATCAGAAAATCTAAGTTTAGATGGAAAATTGAAAAGCTTAGTTCTGTAAGTTTTTCCAAAAGCCTGTTGCAACTTTTCAAAAAAACTTCAAAAATTACATCTCAAACAAACAGGCCCTAAAGATCCCAGGTGTCTTCCCATGGCCTGATTTCTCTCCCATCCCCAACTTTTTATCTTGTACCCAAATTTAAGAGCATTTGGTAGTAAGTAGCTTTATCACAGATCCTGAAATTAACTAATGCTTTGCTTTTGAGGCTGCAAGCCTACAAACATGGTATTTGGCCCTGTTTAGTTTCCGGTCACATCATCAAACTTTTAAAAATTCTCTCTTCAAACTTCATTATTCACCTATCACATCAAATCTCCCTCCTCATGCATGTAACTAGTTTTTTTATTTACCCACGTTTAATACTCCATGCATGAGGATAGAGATTTGATATGACAGGTGAATAGTGAATTTTGGATAGATGATTTTTAGAAGTTTGATGATGTGACCGGGAACTAAACAGGCCATGGTGTGCCACACACACGTACATCCCCGTCGCCGTCAAAGTCGTTGTACGTCGGGTATATACATCATCGCCGACCGGACCGCATCAGGTGGCCCTGTCTTTGTTTATTCGGCTCTCGGTCGTGTCATCGACACATCGTGATAGTGCAGCGTTGATTCGGATCTTCCCCCTTTTTCACTTACACTTTCATTTGTATGCTTTGCAACAACGTCCTGTACGTGCTTTGCATCAAAAAACAACGTCCTATATATACTTCCATTCCACGGTCCAGCGCTTGGCACATCGCTATCACCAGTTTTTCTGTTTCGAGCTTGGGAGAGAGGCCGGGAAACAGGGAGCCACAAAGCGCAGCGGATGGGGGGTCATACAGCAGCTGAATTTCCTCCACTTCTTTCTTGGTTTGTGCAAGCCTCTACTTTTTTATTGAAAAAAATGTGCACGCCTGCTTTTGTTCAAGAACGCAGTTTTCTATTGAGATTTGGGATCGTATGGAATTATTCAAATGAATCAAAAAGGTCTGTGCAGATGATTACTCTGGCCCATTTGAAGATCTGTGAGTGCAAGTCCATGGTACTCTAATAATTACAAGGTGCATTTGTTTTTCAATTGCTTGTGGGCTTGCATCTATATGTGGCCCATTTCTGTTTCCCGAACAGAGAACCTAAGGCTCCGTTTGGATGTCGATATTGGAAGCCTTGGCATTGAATTGAGTTCAATGCCAAATCATCCTGTTATTGACATTAGGTTATAATACCAAAGCCATTGTTTGGATGTAGATGAAATTGCTAGATGGAATCAACGAAAGTGGCGAATACCAATTCATGTTTGGATGTACACACCGTGGCATTTGATTCCGGCCATCTTCTTCACCTCCACCTTGCCGGAGAAGGCCGCCCACAGCTTGCTGGAGAAGGGCCCCCACCTCTAGCTCGTGAAGCAGCGCCCATGGAGATGCGAGCATCGCCGCCTGAGGAGGAAGAAGGGGCGGCGCCAGCAGCGGCATGCAGCACCGTGGATCCACGGACGTCGAGGTACACGGACACGGCGGTGCGCCCCTCCTCGAACAGCTCCCTCAGCATCTCCACGCTGCCGCCTCTCGCCGCGGCGTGGACGGCCCGGCTCATCATCTCCACCCGGAACACGGAGCCGCGCCCGGCGCCGCCTTCCCCGTCCCGGCAATTCGTCGAGCACCTCAGCCGGCATTGGTGCTATTCAATGCTAATTCCAATACCAGAGCTTCAATTCCAACATCCAAATGCAGCCTAAGAGAATATTTATACCACTTGCTACCACAGGTAAATTCCAACCCATAGCGCCCGTAACTCCTAAAAAATCTCAGAAAAAGGTGCGAGCACAAGATGTGATAAGTGGTAAGTGGCGTTCTCGTTGACAACGAGGCGCCAATGGTGACTTCAGGAATCTTCAGATTTGTCGGGTGTTCAGCCCTCCGGAGGTGCTCATATGGGTAGGGTTGCGTACGTGTATTCATAGGGATGAGTGTGCGTGTGTGTGAGCATTTACGTGAAAATTAAGATGCCTACAAGCAAAAAAAACGCTGGAAAATTGGGCAAACCGAAATCGAGTGCCAGGAAAAGCTAAAACACTCGAATGAGTGTTAGTTTTTCCCCGGTCATTCAGACGTTTTTCTAGCATTAAGACGTTCTCAATACCAGGCAAAGCTGATCTTCTCAATCCGAACAGGTAAGGTGTAGCTGCATACAGATCCAATAGCCGCATTAAGTAATATTTCAGCCAACGCCTACATCCTACTAGATGACATTGTTTGGGATAAGATGCATGTCCTGATAGCATCAGATTAACGGTCGACCGATAGCAATAGCATGAACAACCAGGAAAGAGCGAAGGTTAGTGAGACAGTGCTTTCATGTATTGATCAAACATAGCTGAAGCTTATATTACAATACTATACTAGAGATAATCTCCGTGATGCTTAGTGACTGATACTCTGACTAAAAATATGAAGTCCATCAACAACTTTAATATATATTCTTAACCTTTATTTTACTATACACTTAAAAAACTATTTACTGTACTGTCCCTATTTACTAAATAAACCTTTTAATGATGTAAACAAGCCAACCACCCTATATATATTGAGCCATGTTTAGATAATTGTTTTCATAGTTTTGGGAGAATACAACAGTTTTGTAAAATACTGGTTTTGGAAAACTGAAATGTGTCTAGATGTAACTAATTATGTAGTTTTCAAAAACCATGGCGGCATTGCTAAATAAATTGTAGTCTTTTTGGAGTTTTAAAAGTTCCACACTTCTTTTTTTTTCTTAAACCATAGTTTTGCAGGCTTGCAATGGGGTCTTTGCTCCACCACCTTATATTAATTCGTGCACTCAAGTTCAAATAAAGTTGGATTATAATTTAAAGTTAGTACTCGTATTAACTAGCCAGATATTACCATTATTTCTAAAATGTTGGTGCGAACCGCAATTCCAGGGCCTGGCAATGCCCTGGATGCAGTCTGTCACAAACTGAAATATTCGAAAACTCTCATGATCAGTCAAACATAAAGAAAGCTGCACTCTTGACAAATTATGTGGCACTCACATGCTGTATCCATCAATCGTCAACCCTCTTCTCATAGACCTTCATCATGCATTTACCTTTTTTCTCACTAAACAATCTCACTAAAACAAACAAATCTCTTCTTCCAGAAGGATACTAAAAAGGGGAAAAAAACAGCCAGAGGATTCCAACGAAGAACAGCAACAAAACATCCCACTATGCTGAAACCCGACGGCGCATGCGTACGTATCTACAAGCTGATGATGGATAGGTTCATCTGCAAGCACTACCACCTGGTAAAAACCTCCCGTCGCGCGCCGCCTTCTCGATCAGCACCTCCTGCCGCGCCGCGGCGTGCCGTGCGGCGGCAGCGGCGACGGCGAGGCCGGCGGGACGTTGCTGCCCTTGATGAACTCGAGGCACTCGGCCACGGCGCGCGCGTAGAACGAGTTGGACCGCATGCACGGCGGCCGCCGCGGCGCCTTGCTGCCGCTACTGTCGCTGCCGTTCCCGGCGGCCTGACCTCCCTTTCCGGCGAGGGCGGCGGCGCCTTTCTGCCCGCCGACCAGAAACCTCCTGCTGCCGCCGGTGGCAGTGGCAGGGGGCGAGCTGCTGCCCGCCGCGACGCGCCCCCTCGTGAGCAGCTGCAGGCTGCGCACGTACCGGCCCAGGAGCCCCAGCAGCGTCGACAGCTTGGCACGCAGCCGGCGCACGGAGATGCGGGACGGGCTCAGCCGGAACCCCCTCGCCGGCCGCGGCCACCGCCGGAGGCCCAGCCTCGTGTATGACAACGAGTGCTTCGCCGTCGTCTGATCACCCATGATTATTGGCTAGCTTCTTCTCTCTCTTTCAGGATTGCCCTAGCAAAGTAGCTAACACCACACCTGTCACAATCTAACCCTGCTATGATTAGCAGCACCTCTACCTGTGAGCTCAGCACAATTGCGTTGGGTGTGGTCGTGGAGTCAAGTGGCTGGTTTTATAGGGGGGAGCGGGAGGTTGAAGAAGAAGGCAGGAAGGTTGGTGCCCCTTTGACGATCGAGCGAGAGCAATGGAGCGTGACGGCAGATTCGGGGACAGTGCCGGATTGATTAATTGGCCTAATGGAGCGTATGATCATCGAGTATGGACAAAAGCGAAAAGCATCACTAGGCCAGTGCGTGCGTGCTAATGATCGTGTGCAAGTTAAATGTTTTTTATATGTTTGTTTAGTGTGGTCGTGTAAAATGTGAAAGGGGCGCGCCATTTGTTTACGCGTAATTGGTGTCTCCTGGACTGTCTGTACTCTGCTCTGGCAGTATCTGTTTGTGACCGTAGATTCCTGAACAAACACATTTTTCTATGTTTTGTTACCGCACAGATGTTGGTAGTCAGATGAAACAAACAGAAAGAACAAACGAGAAACAGACAACTAAAGACGTATTGTTTTGGTTACTGGTGCAGTACGCATTTTTGAGTTGGTTTTCAAGATTTGACAAATTGAGTAGTGCACACTTTTTTTATATTGGATACAAGCCGGCCTCTATATCCATATGTAAATATATATATAGCCAAAAGTTACAAGAGTTCTTAGACTCAATACCTCAAAATTGAGGACCTGAAAAGGCTAAAGGACTGAAAAAAGCTAGAAAGACTAAGTTTCACACTTCTAAGTCCTTGCTTTGTCTTCTTCCAAACAACACTTCTTAACATTGCTAGTCTACTTAAAAATTTTGATGTTAGAAAGTACTGCTTGATAGCCTCCGTGTAATTCAAATAATCCTACCGTACTTAGTCGATCACGCCCACAACTTCAAATAACCTGCTGTCTGTCGACGAATTATGTCGAGCACGTCTGCCTGGGGATACCCCAGAGAGTAGATTCGCGGGTCTCGTCGAGTTCTAGGAGCGATGGTACACGAGCGACACAAGGAATTAGACAGGTTCGAGCAGCGAATCGCGTAATACCCTACGTCTTGTATGCTTGATTGTATTGCACGTGTGATTGTGTTGTTGGAGGCGTCCCTGCCCCGCCTTATATACTCCGGGAGGCAGGGTTACAAGTCGGTTTATACAATCCTAGTCGTATACAACACAGAGAGCTACAACGGATACTTTGGGGAGTCTTCTATCTATACACGACTAGTTATCTCAATCAACTACGCCGATTTGCACCATAGCCGACTGGTTTGAGTAGTCCGATTGAACTCTCTCTGTCGATTAGTTTAATCCTCTGGATAAGTGGCCCTAGGGATCCTGGTCCCACAAGCCCCCGAGCATCTTGCGCCTTTGCTTCAAGTCTTGAATCTGCTTTAACATCTTCGAGAGTAGTTGGAGCTAAGCCCAAGACGCTCAAGTCTTCTCTGTAGAATAGCTTACATTGGAGTGCATCTGTTGATGCACCCAATGGGTGTAGCCCCCGAGCCTCCGCGTACTTTTAAGTAGTCGGAGGTTCAAAAGTAGTCTTCTATCTTCACCTTGAGTAGTTCAATGGCATGCACCGAGTAGGTGCACCCATTGGATGTAGCCCCCGAGCTTCGAGTAGTTTCATGAAAACTAGTCGAAGGTCTTCGATTAGTCGCAGCGTAAATTTCAAAAAATCAAATCCCGGATCATCCGCTAACAGCCCCCAAGCTTTAAAACAAAAATATTTTTGGTTTAAAGATCAGGATAAGCCTTCCATATTCTGTTGAAATTCAATATCTCCGAAAATCTTGCCAGCACCAATTTTGGAGTGTTATCCCGAAAAAAATAGGCAGGAAATTAGAATGCGATGTGCCGCCGCACTGTAGTGCACAGTAACTCTAGATGTATATTATAAAGTTTGACCATCATAGCTCCGCCTTCCTCATTCCTTGCCATCCGAGCACCAAGCCACCCTCATTCACGAGCCCTCAAACCCTAGATCCGGACTGCTGGTGAGCTCTTGGTTCGCTTAGGCCAGTGAATGCGAGAGAAAGCGAAGGTCACAACCCGCTCCAAGATGTCGAGATCTAATCCTGGGTCGCGAAGGGGTGGAAAGAAGAGAAGTCCAATTCCTGAGCCATCCACGAAGCCTGTCTTCGGCAATCCACCTGCTCCCGGCGTCTCCTAGAAGAAGTGTACTGTGCACACTGATGAGCTCTTAGGTTTGCTCTTAGATCAGGTTTCTCTTGAATGGAAGTCTTGCTTTGGTCAAGAATTCCCCACTGAAGATAGCCAAGAAATTCCACTTTTTCTGTCATTCTGCGAGCGAGGTGTTGGGTTGCCAATTTCCTCCTTTTTCAAGGAATTCCTTACTTTTTATAATCTGCAACTCCACCATCTCAATCCCAACAGAGTCTTGTAAATATCTATCTTTGTCCATGCATGTGAAGCTTTTCTTGGTATTAAACCCAGTCTTTTTGTTCCGCACCTTGTATCATATCAAGACACAACCTACTAACATTAGAACAGAAGTAGTCGGTGGACCTGGTATCCAGTTCTGCCAAAACATGAGGGCCAAATGGTTTGAGATGCCCATCATGGACTCCTGTGGCGATTGGAAGTCAAATTGGTTTACCATCAGTAAGTGTACCGAATATCTTGTTTATTCGAATAAACTAGTCGTGCGATGTTTGATATGATGCTAATCACTTTCCTATTTGTTTGGAATACAGCAGGAAACCATTCGTCGAGCTGTCCAGAGAAGGATGGGTGGTATCCTAGAAATCAATCCAACTGGAACCTACGCCCAACAGCTGAAGAAGCCAAGGATGTACCCGCATTATTGAAGCGGGTTCAGATTCTAAAGGAAAAGGGACTCACTGGAGTCGACATCGCCTTCAGCTTCATGAAAAGAAGGGTTCAACCACTCCGGGAACGTGTCCACCTGGGATTCCAATATGAGGGAAACGCAGATCCTTCACGCACTGCACCGGAAGAGATCTCTGACGAGACAGTGCTAATGCGACTGAAGCGTATGTTTACTGGTATCATTGAAAAACCAGTCATTGTAGATGAGTTGTCGAAGGAGAATCCGCCAGTAGAAGTAAGTACTCATTCACCCATGCACTATATGTTGTATGTATCACCGTGATGCAAATTCACTTTGTTGTAATTCAAAACAGGGTGAACCGAAAGATCTCCTGAAGACAGAAGAATGGGATGATCTGGCAAAGAGTTCATCTGAAAAGACCACCAGTGAACAGCCAGTCAGGGATGATGGTGATAAGGCTGTAGAGATCGTTGAAGATTCAGAAACTAGCGCACCACTAGAAGCCAATATCCCAGGTAGATGACTTGTTCTTGCAATATGTTATATATGTATCTTGTTATTGGGATATCAGAATAACGATTTGCAGAATCAATGACACAGTTGCTCCAGAAGTGCTTGCAGCTACTAGGAGGAAGCGGACTACTCGAGGTCAATCAAAGACATCGGATGACACTGTGCCTAGTGATACGCCCTCCAAGCGCATCAAGCTGTCTTATCTGATCACATCGCCACAGGGATCAACGACCTCGAGTGCTTTAGCGGGCACTGCGACTGGAAGTACGACCGGCTCAAAGCAGTCGAAGCCAATTCTGAAGTTTCAATTCCAGCCCGTGAAAGCTCCTGAGCCACCAAAGCAGTAAGTCACTCTACCATTGTACTGTTCTTACGTTGTTCATGCTGTAATATGTGATTGTAAACTTTGTTACTGGGCAGAACACCAGAACAAGTCGTCGGGAGGGCCAACAATCCAACTGAGGGCATTGCCAAAGAAGCTGAAGATACTTCACAGCAGTTGGTGATCGCTGAAGCGCTGGAAAAAGTTGAATCGGAGTTGATCGCTGCTGATGTTCAAGTGCTGGAAGCCACCGCACCTCCGAAGACTACTGATGTAGTCGTTCCTGCTGTTGCAAGTGACGGTTGCACCAGGACAGACTACTGATGTAGTCGCTTCCACAAGTGTCCAGGTACAAGCTGCCAATCCTGTATTACAACAATTAATTATATAGCAATGTATTTGAGATTTGAATCCGACTCCTTGTGATAATCTGCAGACTAGCAAGCCATCAGAAATGGAACAACCCAGTACTGAAGTACGGGATGACATACTAGCCAACACGGAAGATAGGCTGAAGAATGTAAGTAGCAAGAAAAACATATATATGAATGTAAACATGATATTGTATTAAAATGATAAACCCTGTGCAGGTTGAAGTAGAGAACGAGGCTCCAATGGATGGAGCCCAGGAACTGCGCAACCATCTCCAGCTTGCATTGGTAAGATCCTGCAGTCTCAAGTTTTAATTAAGACGCCAAACAATATTGCTATAATAAGTGAATGTGTAGGCCTTGGTAGACTTGGTGGAAAAGCCTAGAGATGCAAAGCTCTTAGCTCGGATCCATGAGTTGGAATCCGAATTCACTAACGTATGTGAACGACTCGAGAAAGAGCGAGCAGAGCACAAGAAAGAAGTCAAGTTCCACCAAAAGCAATATGAAAGCCTAATGGAGGTGAAAGAGAGACTTGAAGGCCGAGTCACCATCTTGACCAAAGAGAATAACAGTAAGCACTCCTGAATCTTGCTGGATACTTGAATATTGTAGTAACATTATGAAACAACTTGTGCAGGCTTGAAAATGCAATTGAAGGTTGAAGAGGGCAACACTACTGACTGGTATAACCTGTCACAGCGGCAGACTGAAGAGATTGCCCAACTCAAAGATGCCATCAAAAAGAAAGATGAAGAATTTGCTAAAGAAAACCGGATCCGCGTGGACATGGAGAAAGAGCTCGCAGGGACTTCGAAGACAACTCAGCTAAAGCAAGTAGAAGTGAACAACATGCTTTTTGAGAAGACAGAGTTGCAAGAAGCCATGGAGCCAATCTTTGAACTGCTAGCTCCCGCGGATACTAGAAGCAATAACGTATTGCTGGTGGAGCGTCTACAGCAGGTGCCGGAGCAAGTAGGGGATTTCTGCAAAAGCACACTGAAAGACTGCATTAACAAGGTGTTGGCCCTGTTCAAGGCGCATAACCCAGAGGCAAGAATGGAACTGAAATATTTACCCCCTGGAACAACTGATGAGTAGTATGAAGCACTTGTCGTAGAAACAGAGCCGATGGCAGAAGAGTTTGTGAACTCTCTAGTGTAATGTATGCTTGAAATGCGCTGCAATTGTGAAAATGAAATAATATGCCATCTGATACCTTTGAGCTGAAGTAATATGATACTTTTATGATAATTATGTATCAAATCTGAATGCTTTGTGGTAACTTGGGCTGTGATCATGATGTGTATACTAAGTTGTGTGGCTATTGAAAATTGGTCATGTGTAGACCTAATAAGCCAAACAATTATCTGTATGAACAGAGCACCGCCTAGACAAGTTGTTTAAAAAGACTCGTGTGGTTGCTGGTGCAGAGCCATAACACTACTTGAAGTAGTCTGTACTTTTAATCGCATGAAAATTTGAAAGCAATACTATTGTATGCTATAAAAAATGCGAGAAAAATCTGTTGAGTTCCTGCTATGAACAAGAGGAGTCTGATGTAGTCGGCACAAGACACTGAGCAGAACTTCCCTAGAAAGTCAAAAGAATTGATGCTAACAATGACAACCATGTGTAGGCTGGTGTAGCTCGACCAGGACTTATAAGGCTTGGCGCCCCTTCTGAAAAAGCAGTCTTGGCATCTTTTGACTAGTTGAAACTACCCTGGATTTTGGAATTTTATAAAAGACAAAAATTATACACAGGGTTCTCTGATGAGAAAAACTGTAATTTGAGAATGAACAAGTGAACCATAACTTTACTGATCTCATGATAATAAAAAAAGTACACAGAATCATTCAAAAACCCGCTATTACGGGTAGAACTTCCGCAGATGTTCGACGTTCCATACATTTGGTAAATCCTCGCCTTCTTGAGTCTGCAGACGATATGTTCCAGCCCCAATGACTTGTTTGACAAGAAACAGGCCTTCCCATCGAGAAATGAGCTTATGCAGTCCGTCGGTCTTCTATATGTGGCGGAGCACCAAGTCTCCTATAACAAAGGAACGAGGCTGGATAGAGCATTGATGGTAACGCCGTAGGCCTTCGAGGTAGCGGGTGTTCTGAATGAGAGCCGCCACTCGAGCTTCTTCAACACCGTCGACATCTTGGGCCTTGTTTAGATCCCAAATTCCACTCCCAAATTTACTATGCAAAAAGAAGATTCCCCGTCACATCAAAATGTCATAACATGCATGGAGTACTAAATGTAGATGAAATCAAAAACTAATTACACAGTTTTGTTGTACTCCGCAAAACGAACATTTTGAGCCTAATTAATCAATCCCAAGTCCTAACAGGGAGGCCCATAAATAGGGCGTGCAGATCATGTACATGTAAAGGTGAAGACAATTGGTTCAAATAAGGACCTACAGGGTCCACGAAAATCTATCAAGTCTGTATACTATCTGGTGTGCAATTCAATGTTGTAGTACATAAAATCAAAAGTAAAAATTACAAGCAATTAAAGGCGGCGGCTTACT
>OAMR01000282.1:1294288-1307715 GCA_900205405.1 Echinochloa crus-galli | reverse complement strand
TGCTTGCTCGGTGGAGAAAATTCAGAGAGGAGAGATCGAGCACGGAGAGAGAGAGAGCGGCTGCTGGATTGCTCGGTGGAGCTCCCAAATTCACCCTCCCAATTCTAACATCTAAACAAGGCCTTGAAAGCGTTCTTGCTGAGCAACATGTTCGTCGTAATTTTCTAGTCGAGGCGCGTTTCATAGGAGATCAGCAGGTAAGACTGCTTGAGACCCATAAACTAGAAAATAATGTGTTTGCCCAGTTGCACAACTTGGTTGTGTGCAGAGCCCCCAAAGTACCGCTGGCAATTCCAGAGCCCACTTGCCGACATACTTCTTGAGAGGTTCATAGAGTCTAGGTTTTAAACCTTGCAATAATAAGCCATTGGCTTTCTCGACTTGTCCATTGGCACGTGGATGAGCGACTGATGCGTAATGTGTCTTGATTGAAAACCGATCGCAGTAGTCTTAAAATGCTTCACTTGTGAAGACTAAGCCCAAGTCTGTGATGATCTCATGAGGCACGCCAAATCTTTGGATAATCCCGTCAAAAAACTTGATTAAGTTGTCAGCCTGTGGGTTGACCAGAGGCTGTGCTTCGATCCACTTAGTGAATTTGTTGATGGCTACAATAAGCCACTCGAAACCACCAGGAGACTTGGCGAGGGGACCTACTAGATCAAGGCCCCAACAGGCAAAAGGCCAAGATAGTGGAATCATGCGGAGTTCATGAGCTGGGACGTGAGCTTGACGAGCGATGAACTGGCAGCCTAGACACCGCTTGACAATATCCTCAGCATCTTTTTTCACTGATGGCCAGAAAAACCCTGCTCTATATGCTTTCCCAACTAGGGTGCGCGAAGCAGCATGGTTGCCGCAAACGCTGCTATGGATTTCTTCGAGTAATGCTCTGCCTTGATCAGCTGGGATACACTTCATCAGGACGTTGACGGATGCCCCATGCCGATACAGTGTATTGTTGACCACCACGTAATGTGCGGCCCTTCACCTGATACGGATTTGTTCGCTTTTAGCCTTTGGTAACTTATGATCTCGCAGGTACTTAATGAATGGAGTCATCCAGTCGGTGTCAATGACCATGACCTGAAGATTGAGTCGAGGATGAGCTGCAGTGGTGTCGTCAGATACTGGTTCCTTGATTGATGGATGATGTAGCTCATGAACAAAGATTTCTGCCGGGTTGTCCGCTCATTTTGAGCCTAATTTGGACAAGGCGTCAGCAGCTTCATTGTAGTCACGAACAACATAAAGAAACTCCAGCCCAAGGAAATGACGTTTGAGTTTATGAACTTCCTTGACATATGCATCCATTGCCTCTTTGGTTGCTTCCCAATCCTTATTGACCTGATTGATTGCTACTGCAGAGTCCCCATACACACATAGGCGCTTGATACCCAATGAAGCTTCTAGACGAAGCCCATGCAACATAGCCTCGTATTCAGCTTCATTGTTGGTTACTTGGAAAAGAATCTGCAGGACATACTTGAGTTGTTCTCCTTTGAGGGAAATCAATAGAACTCCTGCTCCTCCGCCTTCCAGTTTCAATGATCCGTCAAAGTACATGATCCAATGCTCTGGACGAGTATTTGTCCTAGAATATTGGGTTTCCAACCACTCAACTGTGAAATCAGCTAGTGCTTGGGAGTTGATCGCTGTCTGTGGAGCAAAAGTAAGGTCGTATGCGGCAATCTCTGCTTTCCATTTGCTTATGTGTCCAGTCGCGTCAGGGTTGTCATAGATTTCACCTAGAGGAAATTTGGTCACAACAATGATAGGATATGCTTGAAAATAATGCCTTAACTTCCTGGAGGTTATGAAGGCCGCGTAGAGGAGCTTCTGGACTTGAGGGTAACAGATCTTGGATGCAGAGAGTACTTCGCTGATGTAATAGACGGGCCGCTATACTGGAAATACATGGCCTTCTTCTTGGCGCTCCACTACGATGACAGTGCTGACTACGTGTGTAGTAGCTGCAATGTATAGAAACAAATGATCATCTTTGACGGGAGAGACGAGCACCGGAGGGGTAGTCAGGTATGTCTTGAGTTGTTGAAAAGCTTGATTCGCTTCGTCTGTCCAGGTAAACTTGTCCTGCTTCTTTAGTACCTTGAAGAAAGGGAGGCCCTTCTCTCCAAGTCTTGAGATGAATCTATTGAGCACGGCAATGCACCAAGTAAGCTTTTGAACTTCCTTGATGTTCTTCGGGGCTTCCATATCGACAATGGCCGTGATCTTCGAGGGGTTAGCTTCAATGCCTATGTGACTTACAATGAACCCGAGTAGTTTCCCAGCAGGAACGCCAAAAATGCACTTGGTCGGGTTGAGCTTCCAGCGATACGTCCTGAGGTTGTCGAATGTCTCTTGTAAGTCAGCAATGAAGTTCCCTGGGTCCCGTGTCTTGACGACCACATCATGAACATATGCCTCTACATTAGTGCCAATCTGGGAAGAGAGGCAGCTCTGTATGGCTCGTTGATATATGGCACCGGCGTTCTCCAACCCAAATGACATAGTTGTATAACAGAATGCACCGAAAGGAGTGATGAACGAGGTCTTGATCTGATCTTCTTTGTTCATGGCTATCTGGTGATAACCTGAATAGCAGTCAAGGAAACAGAGTAGTGCACATCCAGCCGTGGAGTCCATGACTTGATCAATGTGCGGGAGACCCATGGGGTCTGGAGGGCAATGTTTGTTGAGATCTGTATAGTCAACACACATGCGGTGAAACGAACCGGATTCTCGAAACTAAGAATCCGACTCCCTGTACCATTGTGATAGTCCCAGAATCAACAGCTATCACGTACAGAACTCATTTCAGCCAAATATCACATCCATACAACGAGAAACATGACTACATTCATTATTTACATATCAGAGTACGAGATTAGTACATGCCACTTGGGCTACATCGACAAGATGAAACATCTACGCAGCGGTAGCTAGGCCTTCAAGTCTTCATCTTCGGTCTTCACCACAGGCATCCTTGAACGAAGCACGTAACCCTCCAAAGCAGCATCCATCAAGTTGTAGTTGTCACCTGAAAGCTCCAGAACTGTCCCCAAGGAAATGGGACAGGTCCACGTCACCAACCATAATATGATGCAAGCTTTAAAGTGGCCTAGTCTAAAGGTATAAAAGTAATCAAGGAATTAAGGCTAGGGTTTCCTATGCAAGCAGCAGCAAATCCCCAATCTCATCTCCAAACACCTTTCCTCACGAGCTCAAACACACTCCCCAATTCCAACCATCAATCTCACATCCACATCGGGCTCGTCCTGCCTCAACAGGTTCCCGCAATAAGAATCCGCCAGCTCCTTTCACTCACTAGTCACTCGGTGAGCTCCCTCCCCACCTTGTCTCAACAGCCTCAGCTGGTCCAACCTCTCATAGCCCAAATCAAGGATGAGGTAAGAAAGCAGAATCCCATGCTAATCTCCATCGATCCAGATGCGGTCGTCCATAACCGTGGACACGGCTATACGTATAGTTTTCACTCTGCAGATGTTGCGCTTCAGGAACCATCCGGGCTGCAGTTGGGGATCAGCCAACTTGAGACACAGCCCACAGCAAAGACCCTAAAGAGTAACGGTGCCATACTGTCTCCCTGGGCTCGGGAAACAATCTGAGCTAACAGCTGCCCCAGGGTCGTGAAACCTTCCCACCGGCGCCAGTCGGGGGCCGTGGTACATCAGGGGGAGTACGCCGCAACGAGTTCCCCTTACACAAATCAAACTCGAATCTCCTACAGGTCTGGCACCGCACTAAGTAGGCTTGCTGGAACCCTCCCCATTCTCTCAGGCAAGACACACCCCGAAAGCTCTCTATACTTTGCATGTCTAATAGGTATTTCAGAGAATGGTTGGGCGTGAACCTGGAGCAAAGTCCTCTTCTTTCTTCACGTAGTCGAAGACGAGGTCGACGAAGTCGTCCGAGTCTTCCGATGGTCCTAATATTCGGATTACAATAACACGATAACTAAGCAAATGAACTCCAAAAGAAGAAGCAAAGAAAAGCCAAACAACACCAAACTCTACACTGACGTGTAGGTCATGATTTTAGAAAAATATAGAAACATCATGCGAGTAAATAAAGCGCTAGCATACTACTTTGCATTTCTAATAGGTATTTCAGAGAATGGTTGGGCGTGAACCTGGAGCAAAGTCCTCTTCTTTCTTCACGTAGTCGAAGACGAGGTCGACGAAGTCGTCCGAGTCTTCCGATGGTCCTAATATTCGGATTACAATAACACGATAACTAAGCAAATGAATTCCAAAAGAAGAAGCAAAGAAAAGCCAAACAACACCAAACTCTACACTGACGCGTAGGTCATGATTTTAGAAAAATATAGAAACTGGTGCACGGCGGCGTCGCGACGGCGACAAACGAAGGCGAGGATAGCAAAGGGAAGGCTTGGCGGCGGCGCCGCGGGGTCTCAGCATTCTAAGCCCGCGGCGGCGGCGGCTGGCGACGGGGTTAGCGCGCGTGCGCGGGAAGAGAGCGCACGGCTCGGCGGAATGGTGGCGCAACGCGGATCTCCGGCATCCCGGTCCCGCGGCGGGGTTAGCGCGCGTGCGGCCTCCAGCTCGCGCTGGGCCGGGTTGCCCACGACCGCGGCACGGCCTCGGCTCGCGCGGTGGCCGGTGCTCCGGTCCGTGGCGGCTTTGGCTGCGAGGTAGGGCGACGGCGGTTAGCGCAAGGTTTAGCGGCGACGACGGGGACCTGCACAAAACGCTCGGCACGAAGGCCGGTACACAGAGGGCTGGCTGCGGCTCACGGCACCACGGTGCGAAGGCCGGACAGCAAGGGATTGGAGAAGAACGGGCAGCGCAGCTCACCTAGGGTCAGCTGGGCATTCCATCGAATAGGTTGGGGGCGGCGGTTGGCGAAGGCAGCAGCTCGCGGTTCTTCTTGGGCTTTTCATCGAACAGCTTGTTGGCGAAGTTGGTGCGGTCGTTGTCGCTGCAGAGAAGGGGCAGCGGCTTGGTGTTGCCGCTCACGGCAGCAGCGACGGTCTTCGCTTGGCGTAGACGTTCAGGTCCTGCTTGCGGTTCAGCTTGGGCATTCCATCGAGCACCTCGTGGGCGTCCGGAACAGTAGCTTGGGGGCAAGGTGGACGGAGGCAGCAGCTTGCGGTACTCATCACCAGCGACGTCCTCGTCTGGTTCCTGCTACGCTCGCGGTTCATCTTCATGTGCAAGTTCGGCTCCTCCTGTTGCGGTCACCGGCATGCACGGAGTGGTTGGCGTCGGGGTCTTGCAGCTCGGCGATGGTGTGTATGAAGGCAGGCTGCGCTGTTGCTGTTCTTGCTTGCTCGGTGGAGAAAAATCAGAGAGGAGAGATCGAGCACGGAGAGAGAGAGAGCGGCTGCTGGATTGCTCGGTGGAGCTCGTTGATCTGCTAGAGGAAGAGGAGCGGCGAGTTGCTGCTGCTCGATTGAAGAGCAGAGACGGTGCTGGTTGCTTCTTCGGATTGGGCAGGAGGTAGAAGCAAGATGGCTGCTGATCTTGTTCTTGCGTGGATGGGAAAACAGAGAGGAGGCCTTGGGACTTGGCTGCTGGTTTGCTTGCTCGGCAAAGAGAAAGGGCAGAGGAAGACAAGCTGCTGGGATTTGCTTCTTGCGGTAGAAGAAAGAAAAGAACAGGGAAGTGGAGAGGAGGCGCTGGTGGCTGTCTTGCGGTGGAAGAAGAGCAGGGAGAAAGAAGGCAGCGGCGGCGCTAGGAAGGGAAATGAGAGGAGAGGGAGAGGGGTTAGATATTTATGGGAAGTGGTTAGGGTTAGAACTGGATTAGATGGGCTCATAAATGGGCCTCAAGCTTTGGGCCAAAATATTATTTAGCCAACGAAATAAATTGCTATTTATTTCGTAAACTCGGTACAAATGAATTAGACCACTTTCTGAAATCAAATCAATTAGCATGGAATTGATTCGAAGAGTCGGGAATTAAGTCATAATTTATTATATCAATTCCCAGAGCACATTGAGATTGAGATGGCTAAGAAAGTTAGCTGGTCAAGTTAGTTGGCTTCAGTTAGCAGGCTGAGTTAGCAGATCGAGTTAGAGGGCTAAACGAGGTTAGATAGGACAGTTAGCGGTTAGAGCCCAAGTTAGTTGTTAGCTTTAGATTTAATTTGAATTTAGAATTCAAATTAAACCACACACAAAGAACCAAGAACCAACTAAGAGCCAAATCACACTAACATTAAATTGTCCTTAGCACACCAGGCATTTTAATTAGGTTAATTACTAGGAATTTAGAGAGAGCACGAGAAGACAACCTTATGATTATAAGCAAAGCACGTCAAGTATGAAATTTTTTTGAAATCCACATTTTTAACATTCCAGAAAAATCTGGGATGTTACATGCGGCACTCATTGTTGTTGTTCTTCCTGACCAAGACTGGATAGGCAAACCACTCTGGATGAAAGACTTCTTTGATGAAGCCGGCCGCGAGTAGTTTGCTATCTCCGCCTTGATCGCATTGCATCGTTCTTGATCGAAGCGTCGTAAGCGTTGCCTTTTAGGCTTCGCATCTTTCTTAACATTGAGGTTGTGCTCGGCAAGCTCCCTAGGAACACCAGGCATATTAAATGGTTTCCAAGCAAATATATCTTTATTGGTACGAAGGAACTTGACGAGCGCGTCTTCCAATTTACAATCTAGACTCGCCCGTCTCAAGATCTACAGTCTTGAGCTGTACATCTTCAGAGGGCTTGAAACTCGCGCTTGTTAGCTTCTTGGCAGGAACTTCTGATCCTTCTTCCGTCGACTTCTTGGCCAGGGCGAGTACCTCCATCATTTGTGTTGGGACCACAGCTTCCACATCGCATTCATGAGAGATCTTGAGATCTCCTTTGAGAGAGAGAACTCCATTGGGAGCTGGCGTTTTGACCACGAGGTACACATAGTGCAGGATCGCCATGTACTTGGCGAGGGCTGGTCGCCCCAGGATCGCATGGTACGATGTCTCAAAGTCTGCCACCTCGAACTTGATGTACTCGGTTTCTGAAGTTGGCCGCCGTGCCGAAGGTGACTAGTAAGGTGACTTGTCCCAGAGGGATTGCAGCCTTGCCGGGGACGATGCCACAGAACGGAGAATCCATGGGCTTTAAGTACTGGGTGATGTCGAGTCCCATCTTGGTGAATGTTTTGGCGAAGATGATGTTGAGTCCGCTACCTCTGTCAATGAGTACCTTGGTCAGTCTGGCTTGTGACACGACTGGATCCAGGACTAAAGGATACCTACCTGGATTGGCGAAGTTGGTCCATTGGTCCGCCCTGGAAAAGGTATTGGGGACCTCCGACCACTTGAGGTATGTGGGAGTGGCTGGTTGTACCGCCATGATCTCCCGGAGAGATAGCTTTTTGGAGCGCCTTGACTGAGTGAGAGTTTCTCCACTGAACAGCACGGCGACGACATTGTCGACCTGGGGGGAAGCCATTGCCAGGGTCTTCATCGTCTTTGTCGTTGTGCTTATTAGCTGACTTCCTTTCTTTAGGTAGCTCTCATTTATCGAACTCCTTCTCGATGTGAATGCATTGGGCTAGTGTGTGCTTGAGATGAGGATAATATGGGCAGGGAACATTCATGACTTTGTCCAATGAAGGGGTGAGCTTCTTTCGTGTAGGGCGCTCAACTGCCGCGACTGTGTTGTCTGGCTTGCGCTTGTTATTGCGGTTGAAGTTACGCTTGTTGTTGTTGCGACGGTCAGGACTACTCTTGTTGTAGTTACTGCCGCCATTGTTGTTGGTGTTGTTGTTGTTATTGTCCCTGCGCTTGTGGAAGCGTTCACGCTCACGGTCGTCTTGATCAGCCCAATCAACAGCCATGCGCCTGGGTTCTGAGATAGTCTCCGGACGTCTCCTTCCAAACTCTCGGTGTAGTTCGCCTGCCCATAATCCATCGTGGAAGCAGTCGATGATCTCTCGATCTGATACGTCCACGATTGTGGCTCGTTTCTCAAAGAACCTCTTGATGTACTAGCGCAGAGTTTCCTCCTTCTCTTGCTTGCAGGCCGCTAGTTCGAATTGGGTTCCGGGGTGTGCCTAGGTTCCCTGAAAGTTGGCGGTGAACTTCCTTGTGAGTTGTTCCCAAGTATCAATGGATCCGGGGCGAAGGCCTTCGAGCCATGTGAGTGGATCTATATCCATCACGTCATTGCTCCCTCCGGCCATAGTGATCGCTGTCGAGTAGACACGCAACCACTATTCTGGGTCTTGTTTGCCTGTGAATTTCTCAATTCCAGTAGTCTTGAACTTCTGTGGTAAGAGGACCCTCTTGATTCGACTGGAAAGGCTGGGAATCCATCGTATTCATCAGACGGAGAATGTGAACACCGTCTGCGATCATCGTCACTACTGGAGTTGTAGTAGTGATTGTTCGAGTTGTGATTCGTGTAACCACTCGGTTCAGGATCGTGATGGCCACGACCACGTCCGTGGTCACGATCTCGACCACGCGGAGGACGATCATCATTGCCATCATCGCCAGGTGAGTCATTGTCAGGATGATTGTCACGTCCACCCCGTCGACTGTGGTTATGGTTGTTGTCGCGACCACCTTGACCACGTCCGTCATTGCGATTTGCACCACGCTGAAGGTCTGGATTATGTCCGCGATTACGGTTGGTATTGCGTGGTGGATTGCCTTGTGGCAGTGGCTGTTCTTGATTAGGGGGAATTGGTCCATAAGCTTGTTCGAACTCAGTCCGTCGGCGAATCTCCGAAGCGATGCGACTTGCTCTGTTTGCCTCGATCTGAGAGCGAGCGTCGCGACCAGCATTGATGGTGTTGCGGAGATCGTCGGCAGGGGGAACGCTGTCCTGTTGGCTCCTTGCTGATCAGCCACTGAGCCGTGTATCACGAGTTGACCTGATGGCCCTCTGGGGGCGCGACTCGAATGGGGTGATGACACGGTGCGACTACCTTGAGGTCTGGGTTTTGGATGTGATTGGTTGCCGCTGGTCCGCCATTGATGTTGTTGCGTACCGTCTCCAGCAGAGTGAGAACATGCCTTAGTTGTGGCGTGTTGGGCATGGACTTTATTATCTCTACAGCTATGGAGAGGTTAGCTGGGGCGTCCTGGAGAACAGTTTGATCACAGACCATCTGAAATTCACACTTGAGGTTGCGCGTGGCAGAGGCGCGCATTGTAGCATTGACGCGTCGTTGCCTATGCTTTGCGTTCCTGGATCGCCTTGAGGTCCTTTGCTGGTCAGTTTCCTTGTTTGTCGTGTCTTCTTCATCTAAGATGTCTGCGAGGAGCTCTCGATTGTACACGCCGCCTTGCCCTGACGCACCCGCCATGTAGACCTGTCTGCTTGGATCAGTGGACCGGGAAGCAGCAGGGACTAGGCGTTGGAGAAGTTGTCTCCGGTAGAGCCAGTGGAGGGGGTGATTGAGGCAGTCCTTCCGTCTTGATACGGTAATTCTTCAATTATGACGGCAATCAATCTCGACTCGTTGAAGTGATGGGCATCGGCTAGGATAGCGCTAGGCCAGTGAATAAGGAGACCTCCTGGTGAACTGGTCACCATAAGTCCTGACGGGAGGCGAACGAGTGGTTCTTCAAGGTTGAAGTGGTCTTGTAGTACGCGCTGCAGGTTAGGCGCGCTACATTGTCTGGAGCGTCGCTGAGCAAGATCGAAAAATTGTCTTCGTCATCGTCCTTTGATGGCCCAAAGACCGGCTCAGAGTCCTTGCAATGAGTTACGATCTGGCTGGGCAGCTCTATTGTCCAGTAGTCCTGATCTGAGGGGCACATCTACTGATATAGTGCCGCAGTATTGGAGAGTCTGAACGGGAGTCGGGTCGGGGGGTTGTCCGATGGCGTAGCCAGCTCGGAGTTCCCAGCTCCTTCCATAACTGAAAGTGAGTTGTACCTGAACTCGACTTGTTGAGTCCCGATCGGAGTTGGAATTGGAGTCGGGGTCGATCCCGATGAATCCGACGAGAGCTGGTTCTCGGCGAGGTCGCGGAGTGCTTCAGGTGGAGATGCCATCATTGAGTAGGGCCCTGGTCGATCTGCTAGGAACGACTCGAAGTCGCCCTCGCCGTCGGAGACAAAGGTCCAAGAGCCGATGACGAAGGTCGCACCCTCCTCGATGCCTCTTGCTCTGAAGGTCGATCCCATCGCGCCTAATGTTGAGCTTCACCGAGCGAGCCCCACGGTGGGCGCCAAGTGTCGACGAATTATGTCGAGCACGTCTGCTTGGGGATACCCCCAAAGAGTAGATTCGTGGGTCTCGTCGAGTTCTAGGAGCGATGGTACACGAGTGACACAAAGAATTAGACAAGTTTGGGCCGCGAATCCCTTAATACCCTACATCTTGTATGCTTGATTGTATTGCACATGTGGTTGTGTTTTTGGAGGGGTCCCTGCCCTGCCTTATATACTCCGGGAGGCAGGGTTACAAGTCGGTATGTACAATCCTAGTCGTATACAACACTAAGAGCTACAACAGGATAATTTGGGGAGTCTCCTATCTATACACGACTAGTTATCTCAATCAACTATGCCGTCTTGCACCATACCTGACTGGTTTGAGTAGTCGAATTGAACTCTCTCTATCGAGTAGTTTAATCCTCTGGATAAGTGGCCATAGGGATTGTTGACACTTCTTACGGTCCACTATCAGGATTGTTAATCCCGGTAATGGTGCAAGGAGTGTTTACCGATATTCTTACGACACAGATGTAAATCCGCAAGTGCACGGATATCGATGTAGCATTTCACCCGAGAGTATTCCTAGGTATCGTATTTATTTCCACAGGGAAGCATTGGTTAAAGAGTATTGACTATTAACAGGGATGTAACTACTAAATAAAGTACCCCCTGCAGGTTAGTGCGACTTGGAGAAGTGTCCAGCACCCAGTTCACACTTGAACAACAGAAGAGACACACAGAAAGGGATGAGAAGGTGTGCCGACTACCCTGAACCTTGGGTCCTAAAGCACCGGAACTAACGTGATGGACTACAAAGACCGGAAGGGCTGTCACCACCTCCCGGCTACCACCTCCGTTGCGACGGGCAGAAACTAAGGTTACTGGCAAGTCTAGGAACCACTCCTACACTAGTCAATAACTACTTATCCCCTATAGAAAGATAAGCACCCAGGCTGAGCAACCAGTATACAGTTATACCAATCAACTAAGCACTGAACGAAGAACCAGCTGAGATAGAGAATCTAGGGGGAATTTATAGAACCAGACTACAACAGCTTATAACCAAAGCTAGACATTCTACACTTACTCCAAAATAAATGCAGAACAAATAACTCAAGTAGATGCAGAAGTAAATATATTGATTACTCAGAGTCGTACATAAAGGAAAGGAAAAGATACAAGAGCTTTACCAGAACTCCAGAAGACGCCTCCGGAACCCCGAGCGAAGCTCGATCCTGACTCTAACTCCCAACAGGACTAGCCTAACTCTACATCTTGAAAGTGGAATGGAGACTTGCTCCCAAGTGGTGTGTGTTGAAACCGGGCATGGGACACCTCTACTCATAGTGGTCTGAAGGCGGTTGGGTGGAGTACCGGCCACGGGATCCAGGGGGGATATTCCCCTGATTCGGGCGAACTGACCGGTTCGGCCGAACTGCCTGGTTCGGCCGAACTGTCAGATGCACCGCCTCTGCTCCCCAAGGGCCTGGATGCACTCCTGAGGTCGGTTTCAGGTGCTGGGGTCGGTTCGGCCGAACTGGGGAGTTCGGCCGAACTGGGCCTGGCCCGTGGCCGGCCTCCCCAGCACCGACTCTTGCTTGTGGACCTCCTGGGCTGCTTCTTGGTGCTTGGCTTCGTGTTGTTCTATACCTGAGAGCAATTCTCCACCCTGGGCTTGAGCGCGAACTGAGTGTGCAGCCATTTTTAGTGAGTATTGGATGTTTGTTGCTGGTTGGTGGTGATGGTAAATAATTGGAGATGTTCTAGAAGGAGTGAAATTGATAAAATTTACCAATTACATTCATCCTAGGTAAAATTTCAGCATATGTCCAATTATTTTAACCAAGCTTGCAAAATTTTCTACTCTCTCTCGAATTTTTATTCAAGTGGTTCAATTATTTTGGAAAGGGAAACATGCAAATGCAATTGGGAAATTAAGATTTGGAAGGGAAACATGAGATACATACCGGTTTTCCTCGCGGCGAGAGCTCAGCTTTTAAGTCCGCGAGCGGGACTTCTCCTGTCTTCAGTTGCTCTTGTCATCGTCCGGTCCCGGTGTGGATGACTCGGATGATGCAACTTTCTTCCGCCACATCTTCTTGTTCCTCTTCTTTGGTGTCGGTGGCGGTGGGATTGGTGTCTCTGGAGAATTCCAGAGGGCTTGCTCTTCCTCGTATTTCTTTACGAGGTGGTCCATTTCTTCTGCGCTCACTTGTTACGTCGGTCCGTACCACTCTGGCTGCCCTCCACCGAGTATCTCCAGCTCTCCATTGATGAGAGCCTTAAGGAAACACTCGGCGCTCCTTTGCCCCGGTGTGAGTGGCTCTACCTTCTTCTCTTCCCGTGGTTGGAACTTAAAGTACGTCAACCTTCCGTCGATACGGAACGAGACTTCTCTCGCATCCATATCGATTCTAGCCCGGGCGGTGTTCAAGAATGGTCGGCCCAGGACAGGGGAAAACGAGTCGTCGTATCCCGTGTCGAGGACAACGAAGTCCACAGGAACGTAACGTCCCCAAATGCGGACCGGTACATTCTCGATCACCCCCTCGGGGTAGCGGATGGTTGAATCCGCAAGCTGAACCTGGGCAGTAGTAGGAGATAGAGTAGGGTAGCGTAACTTTTTAAATAATACCTTAGACATGATGTTGACGCTGGACCCAGATCGCAGAGCGCACCATCAATGCGACGATTCCAGATCGTGCACTGAATGACGGGTACTCCGGATCTTCCTTCCTGTCCGGAGAGGTTTTGATGATCGCCTTCTTTGCAGCTCTCGGCAGGTAGGTCCATCTCGGTGTTAGCACTTGGATATGGGTTCTCTCCCCCAAGCTTGGCTTGGAACATCAGTGTCAGTGATCTTTGAATTGGCTTTCGTCGGTGCGGAGACATGTAATGAGGTAGGGGTGTGTCCTTAACCTCACCAATGTTCGTGTACCGAATGTGCTTGATCGTCCTTAGGAATAGAGACCATAAGATGATGCCTGCAAAATGTTAGAATGACAATACCCGAAGGACTATATAGGATCAAGTTTAGCATTTGTTTGTTCGGTGTTTGTCGATCTTGCAGGGATTTAACCTCCATACAGTGTTAGTCCTTCTTGTGGGGTAAGTTAAGACCTCCACAAACCGTTTTCAAGGAAAGCAGCATAGTGATCAAGGGAAAATGAAATATTTTTGTTGTTTTTATGTTTTTATTCATGCAAGTGAATCAGACATTGCATAGAACTGAGAGAGAAAGGTACTCAAGGAGTGTA
>OAMR01000282.1:1249437-1263706 GCA_900205405.1 Echinochloa crus-galli | reverse complement strand
GATGTTTTCATGGGACATTTGCTTAGCGAGCCTGGTGGCTGCGGCTCGGCTTCGATCCAGAGTAAACTCGTAGTTCTCTGAGTTAGGGAAATGACCCATGGGGTCTATTCCCCATGCATCAAAGGTTTCTACTTGAAGACTACTGGTAAGCGGCTATGCGTCTCTTATATTCCTGTGTTTCTGGCAGTGTGGGCATCTCTTGCTAAATTTCTTAGCATCTCCATTTTGCCAGACCTTTATTTTGAACGCTCTATAGTGACCTTCATAAGGTGCTGCATGATATCTCTTCCAGGTTTTATGTGCCTCAGGTGCAGGTATGCATCGTCTGAGTCCATTTTGTATCCAGAAGAGATACGGGTTGTCCCAATGGTGATGTCTGTTCTCGTAAACCAATATTTTCCTATTTTCACCTGGTGGACGACTCCGGAACCTCCGAGGCACAGCTCGACTCGACTCTAACTCCCAACTAAACTATCCTAACTCTACTAGAATGAAGTGGAAGAGCTCCTTGGCTTGAGTGTGTGTTCAATGAGCAGCTTTGGCCTTCAATTTATAGGTGCCATGGTCGGTTTGGATGGGGTAGGGACCAAGCAAGCCAGGGGGGTACCCCCTGGTCCTCCGGGCACCAAACGTCGGTTTGGCCGAAGTCGGTTGTTCGGCCGAACGTTGGATGAACCACCATCTGCACCAAGGGCCATGATCTTCTGCTGGGGTCGGTTCCACGCACTGGGGGCGGTTCGGCCGAGGCCAGGGGTTCGGCCGAACTGGGCCGGGCCCCTGGACGGCCTCCCCAGCACCGCCTCTGGTGCATGGACCCCCTGGGCCTTCTCCTTGCTGCTTGGATCGTGTTGGTTTGGCTCAGGATGACTTGGTGCGGCCCGAATTGAGTTGGCGGGAGTCCTGCGTGGCTTGCACAGTCATCGGATGACTTAGCGGTGACGTGGACGGCTCCTGGTGGCCTGTACGACTAAGGGGGATAACCGGCCGAACATGTCGTTCGGCCGTTTCTGTCATTTCCGACCCCTATAGCACGTATTTTGGAATGTTGTACCTGCAAACATGACACTAACCAAAACTCGTGGAACTTTATTAGAAATAAAACCTAAGTGCAAGGAATGTTGCATAGTCTCTCATTTTATCCCGAGTATTGGTGGTCGAATTTGGGTTGTAACGACCGCCAACAAGCTCCCCCAAGCTAGCCTCTTTGCTCGTCCTCGAGCAAAGTCGCGAACTTAGGCTCGGTGGATCAGGAGTTGCTACAATGTCATTTTTCTTGCAGGTAACTTTATGAACAACTAGTACTCAAATTTTATATACTTGAGTCACTAGCAAGGTATTAATTCACCATTTTACCTATGGGGCTTATAGCAATCTCCTTATCTTGGGCGGATGAAGGAATGAACAGATTAACTTAGTTTTATTCCACCCTACTCTTTTCAGGATCCTATCTCGGAGTTTTCACCCTTAGAGAGCTCCTAGCAGAAAATTTCAGAATGGAAGTGTGTGTGGGAGAAGCAAGCAAGCTTGCACCAGCATTTATAGGCAAGGAGGGGGGAGGTCCCTGGTTCGGCCGAAGGCATGGGTTCGGCCGAACCAGGCCCTGGTGGCCTGAGCACTGATGATGGCATGATTTTTGCTAACTCCCAGAGTAGGAATTGCAAGTGAGAGGTGGAGTGTATGTGAATCTCGATCTTAGAAGCATGAAAAGATTCCTCACTAAGGTCACAACAATTTGACAAAGCTCACTAAGATGACGAGCAGCATATGGTAGAAAGTTTTGGAACTAATCCTATCATATGGCTCTGGTAGGTATTATGACCAATGAGGAACTTTGTTTTTATTTTTGAAAGCATAATCATCCGAGATTTTCACCATACTAAGAGCAGAAATAGAATTCAACCAAAGTCTCACTATATCAATTCCCACAACAACCTAGACTTGGAATAAAGCATGTGCTCCCACAAGGTTCAGGTTCATTTTTACTCATGCCGAATAACTCAAGCATAGTCAAGCACTAGTTGCGACAAAGTACTAGCAAGATTAATGACAGAGCAACTATTCATCATTTCCAAGGTGAGAGACATATGGTTCATTCCATGCATAGTTGGGAGTTAATTTTATTCAAGGGAAATATATTTTTTTTATATGCAACCTAAGGAAAGGGAAAATGCGAATGCATGAACAAAGTGCTGGGTGGTTCAGACATACCTGGTGGGGGTCCTCCCCCAAGCTAGAACGCTTCACTGGTAGGGATTGAGTCTTGCGAGGTACGCGGCCAGCTGCTCGGACTGCTCCCGGACATCATGCTGGATGGATGACACCATCCCGTCATTCTCTTGGAGGTACTGCGAATGACGGGCTAGTGTGTCTTGAATGCCCCGTGTCCGGTCGTCGATGACGTCGACCCGGTCGGAGATGTATGACAACTCCCGACCGTAGTCGAAACGGGCGGACTTATCCGGGGTAGTATGGCTGGGAGGCATTGTCATACCCCCCAGCATACCAGCTTCTGGACCACTCAGAGTCCGTGCTCTGACCGTAGTCCCAGCGTCCCGAGGCTTGATAGTTCGGGTCCTGGTACTGTCCAGAGCCTCCTGCTCTAGATGTACCAGCCCCGGTGTACATGTCGTAGGTGGCCTCAAACGCGGACGTGTGTCGGTGCGGTGTTTCTTGTTCGTCTTCTGGCTCCTGTGAGGTGGCGAGCCCGGCATCACGCCTGGCTCGTCCCCTTGTGAACGGCCCTTCACCTGCTACACTGTGCCGAGCGGGCTCTCTCGGTAGAGGAGATTCGTCCGACTCGGCGCTCAAATGAAGCGTTAATTTCTTAGCGGTATACAGCTTTAGTGCTGCACAAGCTACAAGTGAACAGATATTTGTTCAAATGAATTTCTTAGCGGTATACAGCTTTAGTGCCGCACAGGGCAGACGCACCTCGGCTGTATAACCGTGATAAATCATCACAAGTGAAGCATCAGGCAACTTTCGTAGGATGTGAGCCTGAACAAAGTGCTCAGCATCTACGACAGAGCGCGCCATGCTACCCACACGAGAAATATGAGATAGCCAGTGATCGATCATGTCTTTCACTGGAGAAACCGGAATTTTCTTGAACATAGCATACAGAATTCGCAACTCAACTGTGTTCACGGGTCGGATATCGGCTCTCGGAAATATTAGAAATGAAGTGGAAGAGCTCCTTGGCTTGAGTGTGTGTTCAAGTGAGAGTGTGGAGGTGGTTTGCGGAATGCCCCGTGTCCGGTCGTTGATGACGTCGACCCGGTCGGAGATGTATGACAACTCCCGACCGTAGTCGAAACGGGCGGACTGTGAGTATCCGGGGTAGTATGGCTGGGAGGCATTGTCATATCCCCCAGCATACCAGCTTCCGGACCACTCAGAGTCCGTGCTCTGGCCATAGTCCCAGCGTCCCGAGGCTTGATAGTTCGGGTCCTGATACTGGCTTGTTGATCTCCCAGAAGTTCTCCCAGCCGATGGCATGGAAGATCTCCGGGAACTCCTCGTCCATCCCCGTTCTTCTCAGTAGGTCCCGAACGAACACACGGCTGTGCTCGAACTCCTTCAGCCTGAGCTCGTTGAAGGTGCTTCTCTCCCGGTCCATCCGGAGAACAATGTTGTTCTCGCTCAGGAGCTGCCTGGCTTGGGGTACAGCAGAGCCCCCACCCAAGCCAGCTGCTCCAGCCTCATCCCCGTCTCCTTACGGCCTACAGATAAATCCGCAAGCGGACGGATACCGATGTAGCTTTCACTGGGAGTATTCCAGGTATCGATTTCCACGGAGAAGGAGAAGTGGTCTGAGTCTAAACTAAGCTGTCTGAGGTAAATGAGTTGGATGGAATGGAATGGATGAGGTGGGTGACGACAACAAGGAGAGAAGAGAAAGGGTAGGAGGGTAGAGAGGGTACAGGTCTGGTAAGAGTATTCTTCCGACTTCGGAGCAATTCAGAGGATACGAACGGTTACTTGCTTCGGAACTATAGAGCCCCTGACACATAGAAAGGGACGAGAAGGGGTGCCAGCTACCCTAAACCTTGGGTCCTAAGACACCGGAACTAACGTGATGGACTACAGAGACCGAAAGGGCTGTCACCACCTTACGGCTACCACCTCCGTTGCGACGGGCGGATTCTGAGCTAGTCTCAAGTACAGGCACCACGCCTAAACTAGTCGACTTATACTTATCTACTGCAGATAGATAAGCAAACAAGCTAAGCAACTAGCATACAATTATACTATACCACTAAGCATTGAACGAAGAACGAAGCAAGTAAAGTAAGCAAGAACTGAATGCTCAATTAATCAGAGAGAGATACAAGGAGTACCAGACATGCCCCGGATGTTACTCGAAGTGAAGTCGCATCCGTAGAGGTACAGCTAGAAGAGGGGCCGACACTCCGGCTCCTCTCCCGGACGCTCACCTCTCCTCTCTCCCTATTCTACTTGATACAAGTGGCGGAACTTCGCAACGCTCACTTCTTTTGTGTTGTGTCTTTGATGCAGGTGCAGGGGGCCTCCATTTATAGTGCAGCAAGGCGGTGGAGGTTGAGCAGCGGCCAAGGCAACCAGGGGCGGTGCCGTGCCGTTCGGCGAAGGGGCCAGTTCGGCCGAACCGGAGTGTTCGGCCGAACTACCACGTGGCACCGCCTTGGTGCAGGGTCGGTTGCTGAGGCGGTGGACTCCTGGGGGCGGTTCGGCCGTTCTTCTGTGTGGGCCCAGGATGACTTGGCATGGCATTGGTTGAGTTGGCGGTCGTCCTGCATGGCTCGCATTGTCATTGGATGACGTGGACGGCTCTACCGACTCGTACGGCTAAGGGGGGTAACCGGCCGAAACACGTCGTTCGGCCCAATCGGTCATTTCCGACCCCTGTAGCCTGTGTTTCTCCATTTTATACCTACACAGAGGACAATCACCAAAACTCGTGGAATAGTCAGTAGTAAGCCCTATAGCTATGGTGTGTTTCTCTGTTATGTTCATTTTATACTTGGTTGGGGGTCGGAAATCGGTCCGTAACGACCGCCAACAAGCTCCCCCAGACTTAGATCTTTGCTCGTCCCGAGTAAAGAAATTAGAACAGGAGCAAGATCAAAGTAAGGGTTCTTTCATAACATGAATACTTGCATATTGAATACTTCAAACTTTTCTCATACCTGTGAATTTGTAGTGGCTACTTCCTGGATCTTGAGCGGTTGATGAATGGAACGGCTCTTACAACAAAAATCCTCTTGTTCATCCTGCATTCGGGGTTTTCTGATTTTTTCACAAATAGACGGCTCGTCTCCCTTCATCCTGGACACTCAGCTCTCTGGAGCTCTCTCCTGACACTCGCTCTCTTTTGTATTTTTCTTTGTCTCTCAGGTGGTGACCTTGTCATGTCAAGTATTTCGATCAAGCCATAGATTGGCTCCTAGACCTTCTCATCACTGCCCTTGGTCGTGCTGCAAGTTAATGATAGAGAGTTCATGTTGGTCCTCAGCCTTTTCGACCCCTTTTTCTTTCTTTTTCTTTTCTCTTCCCTTTTGGGAATTTTCTTTCCTTGGACTTTCATGAGTCCTCTCTTTTTTTTTCAGGGTATCATCTAGGCATGAGGACTTCCACTACACTCTGATGATAAATTTGCTTGCAACAAACCTCAGACAATGTGATCCATTCCAAGAACACAACTTTCAACAAGACTTCATACAGGATATGACAGGTTTCTGGAGTAAACTCTCAAGCATATGTGGTAATGTGATATTTGTGGAAGGATGAAGGGATAGAGCAAGATTTTCATCTTTTCAAAAATAAAATTCTCCCGAATGTTAGCATAAACAAGTGGTTTGTTTTATCGAGTCATATCACAAACATCAACAACTTAGATCAGGGGGTCCTATGATGAATTTTTCACAAGTATTTGATACTAAGTTTGAAAGTGAACAATAGGGAAGATCATGAGATAAAGAATACCAAGTTTCGTTTCGTGTATATGATGTAGATATTTTCAATTTTCGAAACGTGACAACACAGGAAAAGATTCAGGAGGAGAGAAATTGCAAACCAGTGTGCAGGTGCGCGAGGGCAGGCAGCCGGGCTGGTTCAGCCGAACCAGCCAGTTCGCCCGAACTGCCTGGTTCGGCCGAACTGGCCCCGGCTCGGTCCATTGTGCCAAAAAGTTCCTGAGTTGTTCCTGTGCTCGGTGCAATTCTTTGTTAGGCAGAGCATACCCCGGATGGCTCAAATGCACCATCCGGGACGTGGATTTATTCCTTGCACTCAAATCTAATTTTATTTATTATTCAAATCTATGATTGGAAACAAAATGATGGAAGGGAAATAAAATTCAGAGCACCCTAAACATGATTCTAAGGAAATAAATAAATCAAGCAAATAACTAATCAAACCAATCTAGCTAAACTGAATGGTGCTCTATCTAACAATGAAACGACCGCGGAACACTATGGGTCGTAAAGGTCCATGTGTCCTGTGGCCTGGAAAAGCCTCTTGAGCTTCGCGCACAGGCCCTTGTGGAGGACTTCCATCTTGTCCTCGCACTCCATGCGTGCGAGCTCGCCTTCCGCCACCTTCTCGTCGAGGTGGTTGATCTTCTGCTGCGCCACCGCCAAGTCTGCCTGTTAACACCAAAAATTGACACCAGGAAGAGGCTGACATGTGGGCCGGATTTGGTGAAAAGATAAACATCGTTCAGCTAAGAAAGCTTATCTTCAAGAACGATTCGGCAAAGGCATTCTGCGGTCGGTGCCGTGGTGGACTAGACTGGGACGAGTCCATCAGCCCCAGCTCATCCCGGTTGAGTGCCGGGACCAAAACCTTGCCGTATCCACCACCCGGCTTGCGCTCCCCCTGCCATCTCTTGGTCCGTTCCTTATATAGCCGGGAGCTGTGATAAGCTCGCTCTCTCATTTTATCTAACTCGGCTAATTGGATCTTCCGCTTGAGACCGGTAGCCGGAAGATTCATACCCCACTTCCTAATGGCCCAATGAGCTTTGAACTCCGCTTGATGAGGATACCGATCTTGGGCGCAATTCGCCCATGGTCGGCCTTGGCGATGGAGAACGCGGCGGCTTCTTAATCCCTCTCATCGGGGCCAGCAGCTCGCTGACCTTGGTACGGCGAGGAGAGTCGGGATGCTGCGAGGAGGTACGTGTAGGTGTCCTCCCCCGCGATCCTTCACCCGCTGCGTCGACTTCGGAGATGCGGAAGGTGTGCTCATGAGAGGATCCGCCGTTCCGGTCAGCGAGGCTTGAACCCTTGGAGGAGGAAGAGGCCATGGTGGCTGTGTTGGAGGTGTTGGGGGCTAGGAGATGGCTTTAGATGAGATGGGGAAAGAGTCGACAGAAGTCTCTGTTTTTATGAGATCTGCCGTCACTGATGACTCTCCTAGGAACGCCGAAACGTGGAAAGATATACTCATGAAACATTCATCTCGCGTTCCTAGAATCGGCGGCTGCACAAGGCAGGGCTTCCACCCACTTAGAGACATAGTCTACTGCCACTAGGAGCCTGGGGGGGCAGTTCGCCCGAACCAGCTGGTTCGGCCGAACTGGGCCTATTCGCCCGAACAGGTCCCAGGGCCCCCAGGTGCGTGGTCCAGGTTAAGGGTCAAAGGTTTGGTCGTGGGATGTTTTGGATCAGAGTGGTTTTCAAGGTTCAGGAGGTTTTTGGCCCAGAAGGATTTAGAAATGATGGATTCGGGCCAGGACTCTAGGGTCTAGAGCTCTACGAACTCGACAACATCGAAATGCACCATAGTGTCCTCCGTACGGGGCTGCATGGCACCTCTCCAGGATTTTGTATGCCTCATGTGCAGGGATGCACCTTCTGAGGAGTCCATCACTACATATCCGGAAAAGGTACGGGCCATCCAAGAGATGGAGTCGGCTCTCATAAGCTAGCCTCTTCCTGTTTTCTCCAGGAGGGACATACCCCGTCACCATGAAATTTACTATGTTGGCGTACCACGGATCGCCAGTGGTGACCTTAAGGAGGGTGCCATCCCGTAGGTAGTCGTCGATCGGAAGATCAGACGGTACTTCCATGCGGGACAGGTGGTCAGCCACTGAATTCTCTACTCCTTTCTTACTCGATGTCAAATTCTTGGAGTAGCAGAACCAGCGGATAGCCTCGATTTCGCATCCTTTTTGGTGAGAAGGTACTTCAGAGCAGCGTGATCTGAATAGACTATGACCTTGGCCCCAACAAGGTAGGACCGGAATTTGTCTATAGCAAATACGACCGCTAAAAGCTCTTTTTCCGTGGTCGCGTAGTTGAGCTAGGGGCCAGTGAGCGTTTTGCTAGCGTAAGAGATAGCATAATGCTTCTTGTCCTTAGTTTGGCCCAACACAGCTCCTACAGCATAGTCGCTCACATCACACATGATCTCAAATGGAATGCTCCAGTTGGGAGGCTGGATTATGGGAGCGGAAATGAGTGCCTTCTTGAGGGTGTGAAAAGCAGCGGATAAGCCTTGGTTTTGCGTCCTTTTTGGTCAGGAGGTACTTCAGAGCAGCGTGATCTGAATAGACTATGACCTTGGCCCCAACAAGGTAGGACCGGAATTTGTCTATAGCAAATACGACCGCTAAGAGTTCCTTTTCCGTAGTCGCGTAATTGAGCTGTGGGCCAGTGAGCGTTTTGTCTGTCTACCTCGATTCCTCGCTCAGACACCCGATGTCCTAAGACGATACCCTCTCGCACCATGAAATGGCACTTTTCCCAGTTCAAAACGAGGTGCTTTTCTCCACACCTCTGGAGGACCTTGTCCAGATTTTTCAGACACTCGGTGAAGGTCCTTCCATAAACTGAGAAACCTGTAACGACCGCCAACATCCAGTCGGGAGGCTGAATGATGGGAGCGGAAATGAGTGCCTTCTTGAGGGTGTGAAAAGCAGCGGATAAGCCTTGGTTTTGCGTCCTTTTTGGTCAGGAGGTACTTCAGAGCAGCGTGATCGTGGTTTTACTCTGGTCTTTAGGATGGATTGGGATTTGGTGATATCCAGAGTAACCATCAAGGAAACAAAAGAAGGAGTGTTTGGCTAGCCGTTCAAGCATCTCGTCTATGAATGGGAGAGGAAAATGATCTTTCTTGGTGGCTTTGTTGAGTTTATGATAGTCTATGCACATACGCCACCCGGTAACGGTGCGCTGAGGAATGAGCTCATTCTTGTCATTGCGCACTACCGTCATTCCTCCCTTCTTTGGAACGACTTGGACGGGACTAACCCACTCGCTATTGGGAACTGGGTAGATAATCCCAGCGTGAAGGAGTTTGAGAACTTCCTTTTTCACAACCTCTCTCATGGCATTGTTTAGCCGCCTTTGAGGTTCCCGAGACGGCATAGCTTCAGAATCGATCGGGATACGATGGGTACAGAGATTTGGGCTAATCCCTTTCAGGTCTTGGAGAGAATATCCTAAGACCGATCGATTCTTCTCCAGGACAGTGATGAGTTGTTGGGTTTCTAGTTCGGAGAGCTTATCACTGATGATCACTGGAGTTTGCTTATCTCCAAAGAGGAAAGCATACCTAAGTCCAGGTGGAAGTGGTTTGAGCTCGATTGGCGATGGTTTTGGAGTTTCGTTTGTGTCAAGCTCAATCGGAGGATGTGTTTCCTCTTCTTCCGAGAAAAACGGGAGATCTTCTTCTGGAATAGGCTGCTCTAGGTCTAATAGGTGAGCTGACCTAACTTCCTCTAATGGGTCAGGATCGGGGTCTGCCTCTAATGGGGTGTTCAAGGATTGAGAATAGGAGACAGGGATGAGTTCTTTGCCGATCCTGAGCTCTACTAGCTGATTTGTTGGTGCCTTTTCCAATATCTTCTGGATTGGTCTACCTATGAAGATGGGATGTGTGGTGTCGCTGGGTAGGTCAAAGATATGGAAATCCATGAAGAGTTCAGGGTCGTTAATCTTAACGGGTGTGACCCGCAAGATCCCCAAACAATCCAGGATTCTTCCTGAAGTGAATTTTAGTCGTTTTTGAGAAAATGACCAAGGTACACCAGGGAGTTGGTCGTGCACCAACGAGCTAGAGATTATGTTGATCCCGAGGCTCGGGTCATACCCAATTTCTTTGTCTTTGCCCAGGACCTCACAGTATATCCTTTGAATCTTTCTGGGCATCTTGACGACCTCGGTTGAGGCTTCGGCCTCTTCTAGCCACTCCCGACTCATGATAGCAGAGAGACGTCCAAGGTATTCTCTCTGGTATTCGAGTTCTTCCTTGTCGGGGGCTTGATCTATGGGCTCTACACGGTGTTCTCGAGGGAAACTCGTTACACTCCCGATGTCATCGAATAGATCATCGTCAAAATCATAGGGAGTGGTGTAGAGTGAATCATAGTAGTCTGGGCTAGGATATGGTTGTGGTTCGAAATGAGCTTCAGGTTCTGATGGACTGGACGAGCTAATGGATTTGGATTGGACTGGTATTGGCTTTTTAGGTTCAGGTTCAGGCTGCTTCTCTTCTTCATCGGGGAGTTCATCATAGATTCCAGTGTAGGGGGTGTTGTCTAGGATACGGTCCAGGACTACCCTCGCTTCACTAGGGACCAAATGAAAGAACGACCCTCCAGAAGCAGAGTCCAAGAAAGTGGTGGCTACGGGACAGAGGCCAAGGCTGAAGTGTTGTAAAACAACAGGTTCTGGTAGGCTTAGGTCCGGTTGTAGTGAGCTTCTAGTATTGACGGAACAGAAGAGCTAATGGATTTGGATTGGATTTGTACTGGCTCTTCAGGTTCAGGCTGTTTCTTTTCTTCATCGGGGAGTTCGTCATAGATTCCAGTGTAAGGAGTGTTGTCCAAGATGCGCTCTAGGACTATTCTCGCTTCACTGGGAACCAGATGAAAGAACGACCCTCCTGAAGCAGAATCCAAGAAAGTGGCGGCTACAGGACACAGGCCAAGGCTGAAATGCTGGAGAACTATGGGTTCCGATAGGCCTAGGTCTGGTCCGGATGCCAAGATTTGCTTGAAACGAGCCCAGGCAACTCCTAACGATTCTCCCTTTAATTGCTTAAAGGTAAGAATTTCGATTCGGAGGCTCGCTACCTTGGAAACTGGGAAGAAGTTTAGGCAGAATTTTTCCTTAAGAACTTCCCAGCTCCCGTCCATAGTACTGACGGCCAGAGAGTACCATTTCTTCGCTCCTCCCGTCAATGAGAACGGGAATAGCTTCCATTTGATTGTCTCTTGTGTCATGCCCGCAATTACGAGACACGAACAGAGTTGCTCAAACTCGCACAAATGCGCGTATGGACTCTCGGCCTTCGTTCCTGAGAACGATTGCTCACGAACCATGGCTATGAAGCCGGGACGTAGCTCATAGCCGGGTGTGGATATGGGATGTGATGATGGTGGTGGCTCCAAACAAGCGCCCTTTGGAGCCGAGTGTTGGAGTAAGGTAAGAGTGGGATCCATATGGATGGTGGAATACACGGACAACTTGGGTTCGGAATCAGAACAGCTACCGATCCCCGGCAACGGCGCCAGAAAGCTTGTTGGCACTCCTTACGGCCTACAGATAAATCCGCAAGCGGACGGATACCGATGTAGCTTTCACCCGGGAGTATTCCAAGGTATCGATTTCCACGGAGAACGAGAAGTGGTCTGAGTCTAAACTAAGCTGTCCGAGGTAAATGAATTGGATGGAATGGAATGGATGAGGTGGGTGACGACAACAAGGAGAGAAGAGAAAGGGTAGGAGGGTAGAGAGGGTACAGGTCTGGTAAGAGTATTCTTCCGACTACGGATCAATCCAGAGGATACGAATGGTTACTTGCTTCGGAACTATAGAGCCCCTGACACACAGAAAGGGACGAGAAGGGGTGCCAGCTACCCTAAACCTTGGGTCCTAAGACACCGGAACTAACGTGATGGACTACAGATACCGAAAGGGCTGTCACCACCTTACGGCTACCACCTCCATTGCGATGGGCGGATTCTGAGCTAGTCTCAAGTACAGGCACCATGCCTAAACTAGTCGACTAATACTTATCTACTGCAGACGGATAAGCAAACAAGCTAAGCAGGTAGCATACAATTATACTATACCACTAAGCATTGAACGAAGAACGAAGCAAGTAAAGTAAGCAAGAACTGAATGCTCAATTAATCAGATAGAGATACAAGGAGTACCAGACATGCCCCGGATGTTACTCGAAGTGAAGTCGCATCCGTAGAGGTACAGCTAGAAGAGGGGCCGACACTCCGGCTCCTCTCCCAGACGCTCACCTCTCCTCTCTCCCTATTCTACTTGATACAAGTGGCGAAACTTTGCAACGCTCACTTCTCTCTTGTGTTGTGTCTTTGATGCAGGTGCAGGGGGCCTCCATTTATAGTGGCAGCAAGGCGGTGGAGGTTGAGCAGCGGCCAAGGCAACCAGGGGCGGTGCCGTGCCGTTCGGCCGAAGGGGCCAGTTCGGCCGAACCGGAGTGTTCGGCCGAACTGCCACGTGGCATCGCCTTGGTGCAGGGTCGGTTGCTGAGGCGGTGGACTCCTGGGGGCGATTCGGCCGAAGTGGGCCCTTCGGCCGAATGGGCCCGGGTGCCCAGTGACGCTCCCCCGTGCTCCCTCTGTCCTGTGGGCCTTCCTGGCTAGCTTCTGGTGCGTGGCATTGAGTTGGTTTGGCCCAGGATGAAGAAGAGGACCGCCCGTGGACTTGTAGCCGGTGTCGGGTTGGATACGGGTTGCCGGGTGATGTGGCGGTAGCCCGAGATGAGTCGGTGCTGACATGGACGGCTTCCGGCGGCCCACATGGCTAAGGGGGGTAACCGGCCGAAACGCGTCGTTCGGCCGAATCGGTCATTTCCGACCTCCGTAGCCTGTGTTTCTCCATTTTATACCTGCACAGAGGACAATCACCAAAACTCGTGGAAATAGTCAGTAGTGAGCGCTATAGCTATGGTGTGTGTCTCTGTTATGTTCATTTTATACTTGGTTGGGGGTCGGAAATCGGTCCGTAATGACCGCCAACAGTGGATGGCATTGACGAGATGATATGTGATGGTGAGCCAGAATGCCTTGGTGCGAGGAATTTGAAGAAGCTAGAGCAGATGAGGAAGGATGCCAGAACTCCTTTGTACCATGGTTCTAGCATGTGCAAGCTTGAAGCTGACCTCTTGCTATTGGAGTTGAAGTCATCTAGTGGCCTATCGGACACAGGCTTTAACAATTTGTTGGATCTTATGGGGAAGATTCTTTCAAGGCCGAATGGGTTGCCTAAGAACACGTACGAGGCGAAGCGAATGATATGTCCAATGGGGCTCGAGGTACGGAAAATCCATGCATCTCCAAAAGATTGCATCCTGTATCATGGTGACTATAAAGATTTGGATGCATGCCTAGTGTGCGAAACTTCGAGGTACAAGTCCGAGTCAGCTATACATATGACCTGTGACAGGTATAAAAGGGCACCCGCCAAGGTCGTCTGGTATTTCCCTGTAATTCCTCGGTTGAAGCGGCTATTTGCTAACCCGAAGACAATAAAGCTTATGCGTTGGCATATAGAAGAGCGTCTGAAAGATGGAAAGCTTAGGCATCCGGCAGATGGTTTGTCACACCCGGATTTACACAGAAACCCGAATGCTGCCATATGTGTGCCCAGGAAGTCCGCAGAACACATACAGCTTACAAATATGGAAATCAGAGTACATATGCTCGAATAAAATAGTTTTACATCAGAGTTTACCTAAACAATACACAGCGGAAGTCTATTTATTAACTCTCATCTAGAGGAGCCGCAGTCCACAGGGACACCGACTGGTTGACCACAGCTTAGTAGTAAAGCAGATCTTTAGGGAATTCAGTAGCAGCAATCTCATTCATTCCATCTGTTACCCGTCCGGGATTTTGTTGAATAGCAAGTGTAAGTAATTGTCTTACTTAGCAAGTATAACACGGTGTATGAAGGCTTAAAAGAAAGGCTTGACACGGCTGAACTGCAATAGCACTTTTAATTGATTCGTTTTAACAATTATCCAAGATACTAAAATTAAATGAATCCCAGTTGCAAACCCAATTAATAAAGTAGAAGTGAACATTAAACAGTAATAAATAACATCAACTTCTAATCCAAAAGGATCCAGGCCGCTCGTGACCCTGAGCAAGGCTATCATGATAGATTGTACACTCTGCAGAGGTTTCACCCTTTACCCACCAGTCACGTAAAAGTTCAAAGAACTTTATAGGGACCCAACCACGCACATCAACACTTCCGAGGTGTGATTGCATAGGGACGCTACGAGGATTTTCACA
>OAMR01000282.1:1224484-1236265 GCA_900205405.1 Echinochloa crus-galli | reverse complement strand
CCGCGGTGCCGCTCAACGCCGAGACCGGCTGCGGCGGCCTCCCATGGCGTGCCTGCCCTCCTCCCGTGGGGGCCCTCTCCGTGGCGTCCCTCGCCGGCCCTCCCGTCCGTGACCGGCCGCAACCCTGCCGTGGTGCTCCAGCGGCGGTTCTCCAGCGAGGTCCATTGCCCTTGCCTGCGGAGCTCCCGTCCGCGGTGCCCCTGCATGCGGCGCCGCCTGCCTCCGACCCCGACCCAACTCCGGCGAAGGTGAGCCACACACCTTCCCCTATCCAACTCTGGCGAAGACCGGTTGGCTATCGCCGCCGGCGAGGCCCATGGCCGCCGGAGGACCTCATTGCAACGATTAAGTTAATTCTAGGGTGTTTTTCGTGACCTAGGGGCCTTTGTGTAATTTCTAAAACTTGCTCCAAGGTCCTATCTGTAAATGAATCTTTAGGGTCTTAGCAGAAACTTCAAAAAATCATTAAAATCCCAATTTTGTTAGATTCCACGTAAAGAGATCTACCTTTTCTGAAAAGGTTGTATAGGGTTTTTCGGTTTTGTTTTTGAATGCTAAATCAAACTCAGTTTGAGGTGTTTTTGGATATGACAATGAGCTTTGGATATGTTGTTCCTTGTGATATGCTTAGGCTTGTAGCAAAAGTTGACATGATGTTTATGAGTAAATATTGAGTTATGATTTATGAAAGATTTGTGCTAGGCTAAGCTTGATGCTTTTTATAGCCCTTTAAAATTTTTTTTGTCTAAGCACAAATGCACCTCAGGGCTTTGACATGATAAGTAGTACCTCTGGTAGAGTAGATGTGAGTTTATCAAATTATTTGATATATATTTTGTATTTAATCTTGTATAGGATGTTAAATTAATAACTTGAAAAATAATTTGAATCTGCATCCATGCTTTGGCCAGAGGCTTAGATATGATCTAAATGACTTGTAGGAGAAAGTTGAGACCAAAACGTTTAATAAATTTTTTATATGATTTATTTGTGAATTACTAGGCTAAAACTTATCTTTTTCATATAAATTAATATATAAATGATCTTAAGCTAAAATTTGGTTTAAGAGCTAATTATAGGTCACATTACTCACAAAATAAACTTTGTGTAGCTACAATGGGTCGTTTCTCACAATTCAAGACCCGTCGTGCCCAACCCTCCACCTATGACGTGGAGAATCAAGGGTCCGATGGTTGTAAAAATGATGGAACAAGGGCCGATTACCATGAAGAAGGAAGCCCGACCCTATTCCTCAACCTCGACACCGGCGACGAGCCAACAGTTGAGAACCAAGCCACCGAGGAAACCGCAACCACCTCATCAGGGAAACGAAAGGCCAAGTGATGGCCAAGCAAGTTGCCGGAAGGCCGAACTGTAATCCTCAAGGTCGATGAACCCGGAGAGCCTATAGATCCTATTGAGGCCCAGGGGCCCTATAAGACTAGCATCGGCAAAATAGTGAGGTAGAATATTCCCATCAAATAGAGGTACTGCACTAGCAAACAAGAGCCACAGTGGGCAGTTCCAAATGAGACCAAGGAGATATGCTGGGACAAGTTGAAAGAAAAGTTCACCTTCCCTGCCGGTACGGAGGACATGATGAAGAAAAAAGCCTTGCAGATAATGGCTCGTCGGTTTCAATATTTCAAGTATGTACTCAACAAAGAGTATGTCCAGGAAGGAACTATTCCAGATTTCACAGAATGCACAATTCAGCAACCTTTCTGGGAAGAATTTGTGGCATACAAGCTCTCCGAAGCAGCCAAAGAAGCTAGCGCCAGAAACGCTGAGACCGCAAAGAAAAATTTACACCCACATGCCACAGGATCTCATGGGTACGTAAGGAAGATACCCGAGTGGGAGAAGGAGACTGATGAGCTGGAAAGGAGTGGTGTCGAGCTGCAGACAACAAATTGGGCACCAAGGTCTGTGACTTGGGCTCTAGGGCACGGGTGTAGATACGGGTCTGATAGAAATCTTATCCATAAGGATTCTCGTGCCGAAGAAGCAGTTAAACGGATCGAGCAGACACATTCAGAGCTTGCCTCAGGTTCCTTTCAATCAGAAAGGGAGAATGATGCGCTTACCCGGGCCTTGGGAAACAAAGAGCATCCCGGACGCACACGAGGTGTCGGACTTGTTCCGTGGGACAAAGGCTTTGAGGCTGATTCGGGCTAGTACAGAATTCGGTCTTGGGGCAAAGCTCATCAACAGGCGGTCTACGAGCAGCTTTTGCAACAGGTCCGTGATGAAATGCAGGCTTCACATGATAGGCTACATGAAGAGTTTCAACAATCATTGAGCTAGCGTCCGCCTGTTGCAGTAGCAAATGGCAGCCCAACTCTCACTAGCCTAATGGTGCATCTTAGCAGCTGCGGGAGTAACGTGCAACCCCCGTAGAAGATCCCATCTTGAGATTTCCAGTGGATGATATTGCGGAACAAAGAAGTTGCAAGTTTTATGTGATGTTAGGGGTAATTAAGACCAAGGTGGCCATTGGTCAAGCTCTGCCTACTAAGGAACGAGAGGTGTTGCATTGCCGTGAATTGCCCGCTGGCTTTGCACGAGTCACACTTGATGCACTAGTCAAAAAGCGGTACGACAGAGTGGAGCTGGAAATTCCGGCGGAGGATGACGCCGTACGGTTGAGAGATAACCTTGGTTGCATTGTCGGGTGGCGCAAACGCTATATATCCTTTACACATCTAGATGTGTATAAGAGACAGGTTTACTTCTATATCAGTTGTACCAACAAGACTACCTCGATGTCAGCATCGTCTTCCTTTGGTGCTTGTAAGTATCGTAACTAAATCTCTTCCGTTCTTTTGTTGACGACATAAACTCTCATAACTTGATCTTTCTGTAGGATGGAGGCCCAAACTTTTAGGCGAAGAGGGATATGCAAAGATGTAGCCTTCTTGGACCCGTGTGCGGTAAATGAATCGTCCTTGCATAACCCTGACACACACCGTTATCTGTACACTGCTTTTTGCGCGCTGAAAGAGAAAGAACGCATAATTCTACCGTACAACTGCTCGTAAGTGTGTTCCTAGTTACATGCATCTATACAATAACATGAATCATTTTTCTATTTTCTAACATGTGTGAAATGTTTACAGGATGCATTTTGTTGTCTTGGAAATCTCCCTTCTAAATAGCCACATAACGGTTCTTGACTCATTAAGAAGGCCTCGGGAACTCATCCAGCCACTGCTCGAAGTGCTTGACACGTAAGTATTTAATGTTGTGTTGGTTCGTTGTATCGAGTCGTATTATGTTTTATTTCATCAACCCACCCTCAATTACTATTTAATGTTGTTTAGGATATTCGCAATGTACTGTAAAAAGCACCCGGGGATGTTTAGACCTTATCAGAAAAGGTTCACCGTAGATGATGCTAAGTGGATTAAAAGACAGCGGCCGACGAGAGGCTTTTGCAACAGGTCCGTGACGAAATGCAGGCTTCACATGATAAGCTGCGTGAAGAGTTTCACTTGAGCCAGCGTGGGCTTGTTGCAGCATTAGATGGCGGCTCAGCTCTCCCTAGCCCAATGGTGCATCGGAGCAGCTGCGGGAGTAACGTGCATCCCCATCCCATCGTAGAAGATCCCAAGTTGAGATTTCTAGTGGATGATATCACGGAACCTCGAAGTTGCAAGTTATATGCGATGTGTGGGTTAATTAAGACCAAGGTGGCCATTGGTCAAGCTCTGCCTACTAAGGAACGAGAGGTGTTGCATTGCCGTGAATTGCCCGCTGGCTTTGCAAGAGTCACACTTGATACCCTAGTCAAAAAGCGGTACGGCAAAGTGGAGCTAGAAATTCCGGGGGAGGATGACGTCGTACGGTTGAGAGATAACATTGGTTGCATTGTCGGGTGGCGCAAACGCTATATATCCTTTGGAGATTCTGATTCGGAGTCAGAGGATGAAGGCGGTATCAATGATCAGGAACCTTCTAGGCAATCAAGTCCGCCTCATAGGCAACCCGGTCCACCACCTAGGGAACCAAGTCTGCCTCCTAAGGACCCGAGTACCCCTAAGGCGCAGAAGCGGCGACAAACCATTTCAAGCCCGCCTTAGAGAAAGCTAGAGAAAAAACCAGTGAGTGGAAGCATAACATCCCTGCTACCTGATAAGGAAGATTTAGTGATATCCAAAGCTGCAATTGATAATTTTACCAAGCCGGTGTTGGTAAAACAGACAGGGAATAACTAATGGAGCAAGTCAGAGTTTGAGCATATGGTGTCCAAAAAGGCGATACGTAGCTTCAACAAGGATATGCTCAAACTACAAGCTATGGCCTCAGAGGAAGCACTTAAGAAGCAATTCTGCGAAGAAATTGGTCTCTCAGAGGAACAACTCTGTAGGTTGCAAGCAGACGCCAATCGAGTGGATCATCCAGTCGCACCTCTCGCGCCACCCAAATGGTCGTTTGTGTTGGGGAATGACCTGGTTTGCCCAGATGATATCCCTCGTCTACCGACGAGGATGAGAAACTTGCATCAATGGTACAAAACTCAAGTGGATTCAACACAGTTTGGGTCAGATACCCAATCAAATGGTTCGGCAAGCAGGACGAGAAAGACTCTCATACCATATCGTGGATTGAGTTCCGTATTCTATATCAATTCTACCAACGAGAATGGCTCGATGTCAGCCTCGTGTTCCTTTGGTGCTTGTAAGTATCGTAACTAAATCTCTTCCGTTCTTTTGATGACGACATAAACTCTCATAGCTTTATCTTTCTGTAGGATGGAGGCCCAACATTTTAGGCAAAGAGGGATATGCAAAGATATAGCCTTCTTGGACCCAGTCACGATAAATGAAAAGATTGTGCATAATGCCGACATCGCCCGTTATCTCTACACCACTTTCCGCACGCTGAGAGAGAAGGATTGCATACTTCTGCCGTACAACTGCTCATAATTGTGTTCCTAGTTACATGCATCTATACAATAACACGAATCATTTTTCTATTTTCTAACATGTGTGAAATGATTACAGTCAGAATTTTGTTCTCTTAGAAATCTCCCTTCTAAATAGCCTCATAAGGGTTCTTGACTCATTAAGGAGGCCTCAATCACTCATCGAGCCACTGCTTCAGGTCCTAGACAAATAAGTATTTAATGTTGTGTTGGTTCGTGTCGTATTATGTTTTATTTCATCAACCCTATCTCAATTACTATTTATATTGTATAGCATATTCGGAATGTACTGTAAAAAATACCCGAGGCAGCATAGACCTTATTGGAAGAAGTTCACCGTAGAGGATGCCAAGTGGATTGAAAGACAGCCGTCGGGTACCGTCGATTGCGGGTTCTATGTAATGCACTACATCCACTACTACAGTGACAATGACTTTATCGCATTAGAACAAGCGGTTTGTACTAATCTAACAATCTAATCATGTCTTTCACTTTTTCGAACATTTTTTTTGAAACAATATATATGCTAATGCATTGGCTTGTTTGTCATGCCGTTTGTGTAGGAACATGATCTAGGTGCCTTGGAGATGCTTGCAGGAGAGGTAGTGGCACTCCAAGAACAACTAGCTGGGTTCATTATGGATGAAATTGTGAGCGAGGACGGCGAGTTTAACATTATGAAGGTGGAAGCCATGTCACAAACCTATAACTTTTAGATTTGTCGGGGACATCCCAAGGGGGGTCCCCTAACCACCGGGGTAAACACCCTCAAAAACGCCAAACCCAAAGAAGTTAGGATAGCGACGGCCAAAGTGAAACCTGGGTGACACGGCCCATCACTACTCATTACGGCCCAAGTACCGCTACAACCCGGCTGCCGAAGGATCCGAAGCAAATAACCCGATCCCCGCCTCGCTCAGTGGCTTCGGCCCCCTCGAGCGGGTTTGGCCACGAACACCGCCTCACACGAGGGTCTACGGCCCCCTCGAGCGAACTCGACTCCAAAACTCCGCCTCGCTCGAGGCCGACTCAGTGCGACCACTGAGGCGTTCAACCACTCCGCCCGGCGGCCGCATTTAATGTCCGCCCCATCAATCCGGCGCCAAAGTCAAAGAGCAGCCACTCCCCACGCCACGCCGCTGACACCACAGGAGTTTACTGTTTCGCCTGCTCCGGTCACTGTGCGACCACATCACTGCCACGCTGACGCACGCGGTACTGCGCGGAGCCCGAGCGGGCTGGCAGGTGTCACTCGGCGCCACTATTACACCTACTCCCGTCCTCCCACTGCCACAAGACCCTCGAAGGGGCATGGGGGTGCCCTCGAATGGCGTACGGACGACGACCAGAGGCGGACTCCGGTCAGGTCCGCCACGCCCCATCAGTCCCAGTGACTCCGGCCACAGGGTCGCCTGTCCCCATCGCCCAGCAGGCGTGGCGAGCCCTATGCTGACGCACAGCTGTCAAATCACTGTCACTATTCCTCCTACTCTCGTCCTCTCCCGTACGGCCCAGCCCTCGAGCGGGCAGGGGAGACCCTCGAATGGGAGTACGAGCCAGTGAGGGAGCGCTGACTCCAGTCCAGCACGGCCCTGCGACGACGTCTGTCGGGTCACATCCACCAACTCTCTGACCGTTCCCCCGACGGGGCATGCACGCCGTACACTGTGGCCTGTGGAGACCATCATCCTGCCCCTGTGCTGCCAACTCCCGTCCTCCCATAACCAAACAAGCATGGGAGACCTTCGACCCGTTGTACGGGCGACGACCAAAGCCCAGCTGGAGGGCCTGCTACCCCTCGAAGCCGCTCCAGGACAAGACCAAGGACAGCCACGACACCCGAAGAAGCCGGAGTCCGCCATAATCATCGTTCAGAACCGAGGACAACGGCACGCCCGGTGCCATACTCCCCTAGTACACAACCCTGTAGCATGTACTGTGTATACATTTGTACTCATCCTTGAACGCCATCTTCCCTCCTTGGACTATAAAAGGAGGAAGAAGGCACCGACCCAAGGGGGACACGGCGACACAACGAGAGAAGAAAGACAACGGCAACCACAGATAGAACACACACACACGCCGCGCTATTGGCACTTGACCTCAATCATCCACCTGCTCAGGGACCTGGAGGCTTCACCTCCTCTCCCGCCAAACTTGTAGCCCCCTACTACAAGCACCCCGGTGCAAGATAGCATAGTGCCAAGAGCACCCCTTGCTGGACGTACGGCCCCGAGGCCGCAACCAGGATAAAATCCCTTGAGTCATTGCGCTAGCTCTTGCATCAACCGGTGAGGGACGGGACACAGCGCATTCTGTTAGGCGCTGAGGCTGGTCGGCCAACCTCAGCACCAACAGTGGCGCGCCAGGTAGGGGCGCGCTGTGAGCGACCACTTTCCCAAGCAGTTTCCTCATCGGCAAGCCGCGTTTTCGCCATGCTGACACCATCCGCCGCGGGGTCTCCCGGTCCGCTTCCGCGCGGATACCGGATCATGTTCGGGAGCCTGGAGTTCGAAGCGACCGGTGAGGGTTTCCTCATGCGGCTCGCCTCCATTGCACCTAGCACGATAACCGCACCCCCGGCATCGCCTACGCCATCCCCGGTTAGGGGCCGGCGGGCACTGCACGAGCTCCAGGTTCTCGTGGAGCGACGTGTCATCCCACGCGTGGTGCTCCCCGACTGGGGCGCGCACTTGTTGCTGTCATGGCGCAGCGGGACGCACCCACGCCGGTAGCTCCTGCCGAGGGAGCACGCCGGGGGGATGCGGCCGGGGCGACGCAATTGCCCTACGGGCTGACCAATACGGCCGCGAGATATTCCGCAGCGATCAGCGCCGGCCTGGGCGCGTGCGCGGGCTCGGCGGGCCACCAGCTGGGTTTGACCCACCACCTACGCCTTTCCTCGCCGGACGAGTCCACAGTCGACTCCGATGGAGAGGGGGGCGCGTGTGACCGGGAACGCCCGGACCTGGACTACTCCGGGCTGCGCGACCGCGAAGGTTTCGCTTCCTTTCAGGCCACCGCGGACTTTTGCCTCCCCTGCTCCGACGATTCCAGCGAAGGGGAGTACGACCCCACGCGGGAATGCTTCGTCCTGGAAGGTGAGGTAGAGTCCGCGGATGAGGATGACGAGACGACCGACGGCGCCACGCGCTACGAGTAACCGCCGGCGCCCGTCACGCGCAGCGAGCCGCCGCTGGCGCCTGCCGCGCGCGACGAGCGACCACCAGCACCTGCCGAACCAGGGGATAATCCTGCACTCGCGCAAGCGCAACTGGCGCAAGTGCGAGAGCTGGAGGCGAAGCTCCAGCAGGAGCGCCAGTAGGTTCAGGAGCTACGCGCGACACTGGAAGGCCGGCAGCCCGAGCGCGGCGAACGCGCGCGGGCCGCCGGACGCGTGGCCAGGGCACGCATCCTGAACGACACCCGCGATGCTGGTCCGGTCATGCCACCACGAGCAAGTCAAAAGCTCGTCGCCGCAGTAGCGCTAATGCGGGCCATGCCCGAACCATCGACACCCGAAGCGCGTGATATGTGGCGCAAGGAACAGGCCCTCGTCGAAGAGGCAGCCTTACAACAAGTGGAGAGCTCCGCGTCCCGCATGCGTTACCAGTCCAGCTCGAGGGCCGAGGGAGGCAGGCAGGACAAAGAGCAGTCCATCCACACCCCACCCAGAGGCGCGCGAGTTCCTCATCGTCAGATGAGCGACGGAAAGGCGCTTGTGGTCGACAACCACGAGGCGAGAAGGTCCGCGAAGGACCGACTCGTCGATGCGCGAGGAGCTCTCGACAACGGTGATGCGCGCAACATCCTGAACAAAAAAAGGCAGGGCGCGACGCCCCATCGCCCCAGGCACCCCCGACGCGGGGGTCGCTACGACAGCGAGGAGGACAAAAGCCCGACGCCTGAGCCCCCTGGGACCCCGGTGTTCAGTCGGAAGATCCGCTCGGCGCCCATTCCGGCGCGCTTTCGGCAACCAACTACCATCGCCAAATATGCGGGCGAGACGAACCCCGAGACGTGGCTCAACGATTACCGCCTGGCTTGCGAGTTGGGCGGGGCCGCGGACGAGGCCGTCATCATCTGCAACCTTCCGCTCCACCTCGCGGACTCTGCGCGGACGTGGCTCGAGCACCTGCCAGCGAACCAGATCCACGACTGGGACGACCTGGTCAGGATGTTCGTGGGCAACTTCCAGGGAACATACGTGCGCCCCAGGAACTCCTGGGACCTGCGCGGGAGCCGGCAGAGGGGCGTCGAGCAGCTCAGAGACTTCATCCGGCGATTCTCCAAACGCTGCACCGAGCTCCCGAGCGTGGGTGATTCTGAAATCATCCACGCCTTCCTGGAAGGCACCACTTGTCGGGAGCTGGTGCGCGAGCTGGGGCGAAACCACCCCAACAGCGTCAATGCGCTGTTCGATATCGCTACCAACTTTGCCTCTGGCGAGGAGGCTGTTGGTGCGATCTTCGACGGCAAGACGAAGGGGAAGCGCGTGGAGGAGCAGCCCGCGGAGGGCAGCAAATCCAAGGGAAAGGCGAAAAAGCAGAAACGGGGCGGTAAAGGCAAGAAGGCCCGACGACCCAAGCAGCAGCGTCAAGACGACGACTCCGACGAGGCCCTCGCAGCCGATCGAGGCCGCAGGGGCCCTCGAGGCCCTCCCTAAGGCGGAGGTCTGTTCGACGAGATGCTGAAGAAGCCGTGCCCATACCACAAGGGCCATGTCACTCACACCCTCGAGCAGTGTGAGATGATCAAGGGTCACTTCAGGCGTGCCTCCGCGAAGGAGGATGGCCCGAAGAGAGACGCGGGAGGAGGCGGCGACGACACGTTCCCCCACGTGGAGAATGTTTTCTTCATTGCTGGGGGCCCCACCGCGAACATGACGACCAGGGAGCAGAAGCGTGAGCGCCGGGAGGTTTTCTCCATTCACCCTGCGACACCCGCTTACCTCGCATGGTCGGACGAGACCATCTCCTTCGGCCGCGAGGACCACCCGGACTACGTTCCGAATCTGGGACGCTATCCGCTTGTTGTCGACCCCGTAATCGGCAACACGCGGTTCTCCAAGGTACTGATGGACGGAGGCAGTAGCCTCAATATCCTCTACGTCCACACCCTGGAGCTCATGGGCATCGTGGTGAACCTGCTAAGGCCGAGCAGGGCGCCGTTCCATGGTATCGCACTAGGGAAACGGGTCCAGCCCCTCGGGCAGATCGACCTGCCCGTCTGCTTCGGCACCCCCGACAACTTTCGAAGGGAGATCCTCACCTTCGAGGTGGTGGGGTTCCCATGAGTTTATCACGCTATCCTTGGGCGACCGTGCTATGCCAAATTCATGGCGGTCCCCAATTACACCTACCTCAAGATGAAGATGCCGGGGCCGAAGGGCATCATCACCGTGGGGTCGTCATACGAACACGCTTACACGTGTGACATCGAGTGTGTCGAGGGCGCGGAAGCGCTCGCGTACAGCGAAACCTTGGTGGCCGACCTGGAAAGGATGGCCAGCGAGGCCGCTGACTCCGCCAAGAGGCACGCGGGCGCCTTCGAGCCCGCAGAGCACACCAAGGCAGTGCCCCTCGACCCCGAGGCCCCCGAGGGCAAGACGTTGAGGGTCAGCTCCACCCTCAATCCCAAATAGGAAGTGGTGCTCGTCGACTTTCTCCGTGCCAACGCAGACATCTTCGCGTGGAGGCCCTCGGACATGCCACGCGCTACGAGCAACCGCCAGCGCCCGTCACACGCAGCGAGCCACCGCTGGCGCCTGCCACGCGCGACGAGCGACCACCAGCACCTGCCGAACCAGGGGATAATCCTGCACTCGCGCAAGCGCAACTCGCGCAAGTGCGAGAGCTGGAGGCAAAGCTCCAGCAGGAGCCGCGTGGAGGCCCTCGGACATGCCGGGCATTCCGAGGGAGGTCGCCGAGCACTCCCTTGACATCCAGCCCCACTCCAAGCCGGTGGTGCAGCGGCTGCGGCGGTTCGACGAGGAAAAGCGCCGTGCCATCGCGGAGGAGGTGCACAAGCTTCTGGAGGCCGGATTCATCAAGGAGGTATTTCACCCAACATGGCTCGCTAATCCTTTTCTAGTTAGGAAAAAGAATGGAAAATGGCGTATGTGTGTAGATTATACTGGTCTAAATAAAGCATGCCCCAAGGTTCCATTTCCTTTGCCTAGAATAGATCAGATAGTAGATTCTACTGCTGGGTGTGAATTACTTTGTTTTCTTGAATTACTTTGTTTTCTTGATGCCTACCAAATTAAGATGAAAGAGTCCGACCAGCTCGCGACTTCTTTTATCACCCCATTTGGCATGTTCTGCTACGTCACTATGACTTTTGGCCTCCGAAACGCTGGTGCGACATACCAACGATGTATGCAGCATGTTTTCGGAGACCACATCGGGCGGACCGTGGAGGCATATGTGGACGATATCGTTGTAAAAACCAGAAAGGCTGACGATCTGGTTAACGATTTGCGGACAGCGTTCGACTGCCTCCGGGCGAATGGGGTAAAATTGAACCCCGAGAAGTGCGTCTTCGGGGGTGCCGTGAGGCATGCTGTTAGGCTTCATAGTCTCTCAGCGGGGAATCGAACCCAACCCCGAAAAGGTATCGGCCCTGGAACGAATACCGCCGCAGGAAGGTGAGCCCCTCTACCTGTACGTGGCAGCGACGACGCAAGTCGTTAGTGCCGTCATCATCGTGGAAAGAGCAGAGGAAGGGCACGCCCTAACGGTGCAGAGGCCGGTGTACTACGTCAGCGAGGTGCTGAGCGAAACCAAGACGCGGTATCCGCAGATCCAGAAGTTGATCTACGCCGTAGTGCTCGCGCGACGAAAGCTGCGACA